>OY282581.2:9682189-9809689 GCA_958299025.2 Drosophila histrio
TGAGAGAGACAGCAGCTCTAGTCAACAACTAAGAGCGGCAATTGTTGTTGTTATTATACTTATGTGCAAAATCGAATTTACTAGAATATTCTCGAAGTGAGAGCGAGAAAGTGTATAGTAGCTGTTGCCTGCCTACCTAACCTGCCGCAACAATTGCTGTTGCTTAAAACTTGATTGAATGAGTTAAACGTTTTATTTTTTTTAATATTTTCTATTAATAAACAAGATAGGTTTGCTTTATTATTTACGTACAATTTTCTAAATACCTTAACATGCAAAGTGAAATCCGCAACTGGCCTGCAAATTACTATTTAAATAATATTTAAGGGGTGTGTATCGAAGTATTAATTAACTCGATTGTTTCTATATTTTGTTCCCTGTGAGGCAATAAATATAATACAAAAGATAAAGAAGCGTGGCCGACAATCAGATACTACAGAAAGTCGATGATCCGTCCCTATGATCAAAAAAATCTCAGAGATGGTAAAGATGGTAAGATGGCAAATTTAAAAAACGAATTACAAGAGAATTACACTACTGCCGCAGGGTAAACAACGGTCGGGTTCCCGAATATCTGGTTTGTCCTTATTTTAAATTCCTAGTTTTATTTTCCTTGTTTTCTATCCTTTTGTATACCCTGTGGGGGTGTATATAATTTTTATAAAAGTATGCAACAGGCAGAATGAAGCGTGGCCGACCGCATTAAGTATATATATTCTTGATCAGCATCAATAGCTAAGTCGATATAGCCATGTCCGTCTGTCCGTCGGTCAGTCGGTCCGTCCGTATAAACGAAAGGATCTCAGAGATGGTAAGAGTTAGAAGTTTGAACTTGGTCTCCCGGCACTGGTAATTTTTGCATAAAGTACATATTATTATATGTATGTAGTATATGTACATATGTATGTAGGACCGAAATCGTTATACCCTTGTTTTATAATTTATTGATTGCTAAATATAGTCAAGCAAGTCAACAGTCAAATTATCAAATAATAAAGTAAACAAAACTCGTTTATTAATAGAACATTATAAAAATAAAACATTCAACGCATTCAATCAAGTTTTAAGCAACAGCAATTGTTGCGGCAGGTCAGGTAGGCAGGCAACATCTCCTATACCATTTCTCGCTCTCACTTCGAGAATATTCTAGTAAATTCGATTTTGCACATAAGTCCAAACAACAACAATTGCCGCTCTTAGTTGTTGACTACAGCTGCTATCTCTCTCACGCTCGCATCGAAAGTACGCGACGTTTGTTGCACTTCCAGAAGAGCGCGACCAGAAAATTCGAGAAGAGAGCGCAGCAGTATAAATAGCGCCGACAATTTCTCTTCGGCTCATTACAATTCAAACAATCGAAGTGATAACATCACAGTTAAAGCAAACCAACAGAAAATCAAGCGACCAGCTGAACAAGCTAAGACTACAACAAAGTAAAGCAACATAAATTATTTAAATTGAAAGAAAAGCAACGACAAAGAAAAACAGTTAAAGCAAGTTTTAGTATTAATTGTTAAATACTCAAACCACATCCACAAACAACAACAAAACACAGAATGCCGGCAATTGGAATAGATTTGGGCACAACGTTCTCATGCGTGGGTGTCTATCAGCATGGCAAGGTGGATATCATCGCCAATGATCAGGGCAACCGGACGACGCCCAGCTATGTGGCCTTCACAGACTCGGAACGTCTGATAGGAGATGCCGCCAAGAACCAGGTGGCGATGAACCCGAAGAACACAGTGTTTGATGCAAAGCGTCTGATTGGGCGCAAGTACGATGATCCGAAGATTGCGGACGACATCAAACATTGGCCCTTTAAGGTGTTGAGCGATGGCGGCAAGCCCAAGATTGGCGTCGAGTACAAGGGTGAGCAGAAGCGCTTCTCGCCGGAGGAGATCAGTTCGATGGTGCTGGTGAAAATGAAGGAGACTGCCGAAGCGTACCTCGGCCAGAGTATCACAGACGCGGTCATCACAGTGCCCGCTTATTTCAACGACTCGCAGCGGCAGGCGACCAAAGACGCTGGTCACATCGCTGGCCTCAACGTACTTAGGATCATCAACGAGCCGACGGCGGCAGCACTGGCCTATGGGCTGGACAAGAATCTGAAGGGGGAGCGTAATGTGCTCATCTTCGATCTGGGCGGAGGCACCTTCGATGTCTCTATATTAACCATCGACGAGGGCTCCCTATTTGAGGTGCGGTCGACGGCTGGAGACACACACTTGGGAGGCGAAGACTTTGACAACCGACTGGTCACCCATTTGGCAGAGGAGTTCAAGCGCAAGTACAGGAAGGATCTGCGATCCAATCCACGTGCCCTGCGCCGCCTGCGCACTGCGGCAGAGAGAGCCAAACGCACGCTCTCGTCGAGCACAGAGGCCACTATTGAGATAGACGCCCTGTTCGAGGGCCATGACTTCTACACGAAGGTGAGCCGAGCTCGCTTCGAGGAGCTCTGTGCTGACTTGTTCCGCAACACACTTCAGCCAGTGGAAAAGGCGCTCAACGATGCTAAGATGGACAAGCAGCAGATCCACGACATTGTCCTTGTCGGTGGCTCGACGCGCATTCCGAAGGTGCAGAACCTGCTGCAGCAGTTCTTCGGCGGCAAGAGTCTCAACCTGTCCATCAATCCCGACGAGGCGGTGGCCTATGGCGCCGCCGTCCAAGCAGCTATACTTAGCGGTGATCAGAGCGGCAAGATCCAGGACGTTCTCCTGGTGGACGTTACGCCCCTTTCTCTGGGAATCGAGACTGCCGGAGGCGTCATGGCCAAGTTGATTGAACGCAACTGTCGCATACCGTGCAAGCAGACCAAGACCTTCTCAACCTACGCGGATAACCAGCCAGGTGTTTCCATCCAAGTCTACGAGGGCGAACGCGCTCTCACTCGAGACAACAATGCGCTGGGCACCTTTGATTTGTCGGGCATACCGCCGGCACCGCGCGGCATTCCCCAGATCGAGGTCACCTTCGACATGGACGCCAACGGCATATTGAACGTGACGGCCAAGGAGATGAACACGGGCAAGGCCAAGAACATTACCATTAAGAACGACAAGGGCCGCCTCTCCCAGGCAGAGATCGACCGCATGGTGAATGAGGCTGAGCGTTATGCGGATGAAGATGAGAAACAGCGCCAGCGCATCTCGGCCCGCAACAGCCTCGAGGGCTACGTGTTCGGTGTCAAGCAGGCTGTCGACCAAGCCACTCCCGACAAATTGACCGAGAGCGACAAGTCCTCCGTGTTGGATAAGTGTAACGAGACCGTCAAGTGGCTGGACGCCAACACAACAGCCGATAAGGAGGAGTTCGAGCATAAACTAAAGGAGCTCACCCAGCACTGCTCTCCCATTATGACCAAGATGCACCAGCAGGGCAATTCAAATGCTAATCCCAATTGTGGTCAGCAGGCAGGTAGTTTCGGTGCTGGCGGTGGCTACGGACCCACTGTGGAGGAAGTGGATTAACTTAGTTCCTGATTTATAAATTGTATACATATTCCATAGACTGATTACGAATTATGATAAATAATTTTATTTAAAACTTATGATTAAGAAGAACTTTGTGTTAATCTAATTATAAATTAGAAACAAATTATAGAATAAAAAATTAATTTCAAAACATAAATCCGAATGTCTTTTTATATCGAGACCTAAAATCAGGTGTTCATGCAATATGTACTATCTGTTTATCGCAAATATTACAATTATTGTTGTTTAGACGAACTTGTGATAGTTAGGTAGTCTTCGGCTACAGTCGAGTATGCTAGACTGTTTATGCTCAGTAGCCGTATCTTTCCCGCAGTTCGATTCAATCAAAGCAAAATGAAATATAAAATACTATACCCTGTGACAGTACAAGGAACCACTCAAATTCGATATAATTCTTTTGGAATGGGTCGTTGCATTTTTAAGAAATTTTTTGGACGCATCGACGGAAAGATAAAAATCGTACATATGTACCAAATCTTGCCTTAAAACGGCTCTTGTTCTGAGCATTTTCGATTTGTTGGGGCGGAATGCTACCTGCTAATATTCTAAAAATTACTTGATCTGTCTGAAAATTTTATATATACGAATATATACCAGTAAAAATAAAAAATTTGTTCGGTTTGTAACTAAACAGTTTCGTTGACGCATATCTATCCGAACCTTTCAATTTGGCACCTGGCATCGATAACATCTAATATTTTTCAGGTAAGCATTATTGGAAAATCAAAGGTGCCTTGTATATTTATTAAACAACGAATATATTATTTATAACAAAAGTTAAAAGGTTAACGTATTTTTAACTCAAATATTTAAATTAAAATCGCAATTGAATATCGATAACAATTTCAGAGTTGCATTGCAGAACGATAAAGAGATAAATGGAAACAAATGGACGACGAAAGCCATTTACATGTTGCAGGGAATTTAGTTGAAAATTAAATAAACATTAAGTCAAAATATATATAATATTAAATTATATTTAAGTTAAATAAATGTGTGTTAAGAATTGCCGCATGCAAAAAATATAAACGCTTACAAAGAAGAGTTCGCTTAATATAGAAAAGAGAAGCGAAAGGGTTTTGTTTATTTTTAAAGACGCCGATTACAAGAACCATCGAATAAAGCGCGCGCAGAGTATTAACCGGATTAGAATGACGGATATTGCAGTGGCCAAAAAACGTGGACGCCCGTCAAAAGGGGGAACTACAGGTGCATCTTCTGTAGCAGACACGAACACAGGTGTTCCCAAAAGACGCGGACGCCCACGAAAAGAACCCACAGCAACTGTGCAAAAGAACAGCGATAACGATAATGATGCCGTTTCACAGACGAAGGAAAAATTATCGTACGCCATGCGCCGTTCGGCGGGACGACCTCGCAAGCATCAGTCAAGTGACAAAGGAGATGGTAAGACCCAAGTACAGTAGATTCCGTAGAGTACATCCATAATGTTTTGCTTTCGCTTGGATTTACACAGATAATGGCGTGGAGAAGGTTCGTCGGCCAATCGGACGACCGCCAACTGGCGCTGTTAAATGGAACAATGCGCGTACTGGACGTAATTCCGGGCGACCAAGGATAAAGCTGCCCCTACCGAAATTCTTTGGCCTTGAGCCACCCAGGAAGATAGGACGTCCAGCCTCAAACAGGAAGGCTATTCCGTATGTGCCAACGGGTCGACCGCGTGGACGCCCAAAGGGAAAGAAAATTTATTTTCAGGTTGTCGCCAACGACGCCGTCGACCAGGAGAATGAATCTGGGTTCGCCGATGATTTTGGCGAAGCTGAAAAATTTACAGAATCTGTGCCCCCGACAGTGAAACAAGAACGTCCATTATTGTTGAACAAAAACTAGAGTCCACTTTTGTCGAAAAAGTTGGTCTCATCCTTTCCAATAATCCCGGCGTGCCGGTGGATTAAATTTATTCCTTGTTCTTAATTTTACATACTTAGGACTTATTGACGGTTTGATTAATAATAGTATTTTAAACCTATTTTAGCATACACTAATAGACTACAACGCTTTATTCTATACGTAATTCGAAAAGCCTCTTAGAGAGAAAGAGAACGAATTAAGCATGTAAACTCATCATACAAAGGCCTTGTCAGGAGGGACGAAGCCCCTCCATCTTTCATATCTTTACATTCTTGTTCATACTTTAAACAAACTTAATATATTTTAAACTTAAACAAAATAAATATATACCAGACTCGTTACAATAGGCTTATGTTGTCTATTATTCCAACTAGCGCAATATCAGGAAATAGAATGGCTGTGACGTTTGTGATTGAACAGTTTAATTGGCGCATATTTTTTTATAAATCCAACGCGAATATCGATAACATGTGGCGACAACAGGCGACAGGCAAGGAAAAAATATAGATATGCTTACTACGAATAAAGAAAATATAAATTATTACAAATTTAATTATTGTGAAAGATACGTTTTCGACATTATAGCTGAACACAAATTTCATTTTAATATTTATCGATCTCATTGACTGTGAGTGCATACCGATAGGCACTGTACGAAAAAAAAGGGAACCAATAAACGCAATAAGCTACATTTGTATGCAGGGCTGCAAAGACATCGATAGTACGAACATTGACGTTTTCAAAAATTGATGTATAGCTGAAAATATTGGACATATTTAAAGTAATTAAAATAACGCATACATTGCTGAAAATTGTAGTAAAATAATTGTTTTATATTACTAAAATACACATTTGTATTTATTAAAATAAAAATGTAACGACTTCTTGTCAGAAAACTACAAAACTTAAATATAAATAATAAGGCACTTTCAGTTTAGTGAATCCATTGTTGAGATCATTCATTGACATCGTTGATCCACATATTTTTTTGTAGAAAAAGGAGTGTGTTTACATCCTCAGGTTTGAGGGCAGATCGATTCTCGGAGACAATTTCTCCAGCCTTGCTGAAGGTTCGCTCCGATTCTGTGGAGGTTGCCGGTATACATAGATATTTTTGGGCGCACTGCGCAAGGGAAATCATATGGTTTTCATTGATCTGAAAGAAAAGATAGTTACTTCGAGTAAAAAAATGATGTACAAAATTGTACCTTCCAATATTCGAGCGGATCTATGCCCTGTGATGTATTCCTTTGCACAAAAAATTGACTCAATTCAATTATCGGATCAAACCTATGGCTATTTGGCTTTTGCTTTATTTTCTCTGCCACAAAACCATATAGATCTGAGCTTGTTGTCGTCTCGGTTGGCGGTTCCTCATTCGAATATTGATTCCGCACATCTCTTTTAAGAAGCCTTAGCTCATTTTCCAATGCAACTACTGCTTGGTTTGCATTAGCTTGATCGTAAAATCCATCCTTCTTAAATCTAGGGTCGAGAATCGTCGCCAGCCTTGTAACTGTTATGCTTTCATATGGATACAGTCTGGTCTTTAATTGTTGTGCCAAAAACGAGCAAATGTCGCCGCCTACAGCCGTCTTCATTTGCGGCTTAAGCTCATCCATTTTAATCATAAGACCTACCACTGTGGGTATAATTAAAGATATAGTTACTGTTTTTGGAGCAGACGTATTTCCAATCGCTGTTTCAAATGGCTCTAAAATGGTGCAAATATCTTCAATTATTGAAAACTGGTCCTCTTTTAAAGGCAATGGCGCCTGCAAAGCTTTAAGCAAGACTTCGTCTATTGGCTTTCGCACAATTAAAATTCGCCGTAGCATATTAAAAGCAGTGTTCCAACGAGTAGGTACTTCCTCTATGAGACTTAGTGAATTTTCAACACCTTGCGCACTTTTAAATTTAGCGTATGCAGTCGCGTTACTTTTAAAATAAGTGACAATACTATTTGTGCACTTTAAAACATCTTGCACATTCTTTGACGCCAGAGACTCCTGAACAATCAAATTCAAAGAGTGGGCAAAGCATGCAAGGTGTCTTTTTTGCAAAATACCACATGCCTTTTCCATAGAAGTTGCGTTGTCCGTAACAATAAAGTCGATTTTGTGAAAAATATCAAAATCAATGCAAATTGTTTTGATGATTTGCGCAATATTGTCACTACAGAGACTGGTTCCATTAAGTAGGGGATGTGTAGCTAGTACAGCAGTTTTTAATTTAAAACTTTCAATAAAGTGGCATGTCACGGTAAGGTAACTGGTGTTGGCACGGGACGTCCAACACTCTGTTGTTATAGAACAATGATCAATTGCACTCAGCTTGTTTTTCAATTTTAAGAGTGTCTCGTCATACATATTATTTGCATGCACATGTTGCGTCTCATCAAGACCTTTGTTCAATTCTATTTTTAAGAATGATGTGGCTGCGTAGGCTTCAGATCGCAATACAAGCTCGTCAAGTTTTTGAGAATTATCCTTACTCACAGCTGTCTTAAATGGATGGACATGCTTCAGGTGATCACTCAAGTTTGTTGTATTTCCGGACGTTTTGTACACCCTTCCACAAAGCCGACATTTGGCAAACATTTTGCTTTGGCATCTTTCAAAATATTTCCAAACTTCAGATGCGGTTTTCCTGCGTTTTCCAAGAGGCTTGAGATCACAATCAACAGCAGCTGCAGACGATGTAGGAGCAGACGATGTAGGAGCAGACAATGTAGGAGCAGACGATGTAGCAGCAGACGATGTAGGAGCAGACGATGTAGCAGCAGACGATGTAGGAGCAGACGATGTAGCAGCAGACGATGCAGCGGCAGAAGATGCAGCAGCAGACGATGCAGCGGCAGACGGAGAAGAAACAGACGATGAAGAAGCAGACGAAGAAGGAGCACACGATGCAGCAGCTGTGTCAAGTTTTGGAAAGTTTTCCTTACTCACAGCTGTCCTAAATGGATGGACACGCTTTAGGTGATCACTCAAGTTTGTTGTATTTCCGGACGTTTTGTACACCTTTCTACAAAGCCGACATTTGGCAAACATTTTGCTGTTGCACCTTTCAAAATATTTCCAAACATCAGATGCGGTTTTCCTGCGCTTTCCAAGAGGCTTGAAATCACAATCAACAGCAGCGGCAGCAGTCGAAGAAGAAGCAGACGATGCGGCAGCAGTGTTTTTAACTAAAACGCAATACAAATATAAACATATGGAAACAACTGTTGAGACTCTTACTTGATATGCGCAAGAACCTATCCATTTCTCTCTCAATTTTAATGTATATGAACCTGTAAATATGTAAATTAGGGATATAAATGTGAATGAAAATCTCGACGCTCTTCGATGTTTTGCTCCAAAGACATCGAAAACATCGATGTTCCCAAACATCGATTGTTTTCCAGCTCTATGGGAGAGGTATCGGGCCAACATTTTCGATACCTCGATGTTTTTAAACCACATCCCTAATGTGAATACAAATGTAAAATATATGCGCAATTTATTAAAAGTACTTACTCTTCCTTTAACGAATCACCATGCAGTGAAACATCGAGGTTGATAACGCCGTTTTTGAATGCCCTAGTGTGTGTCTGTCATTCAAAAGACGTAATTCAAGTTGTAGAGCGAATATAAATCTTTTAATATAACAACACTAAACAAAACAATTTTTTGCTGACAATATTTAGATTTATTTATTTTATTTTATTAGCGGATCGGTTTTAAAAATACGGAATTTTATGCATTAACTACGCCAATTGCACGTTCTTAAAATATATACTATAAAGGATATCAAAGTAGCCAAAAAGCGTGGACGCCCTTCACAGGGGGGAACTACTGTAGCAGTCCCAGCAGCAGAAAGTCGCATAAAGGCAACTCAATAAGAGCGGGAGTCCGAGCAAGTCCAAAGGATACGGAAGTCCAGCAAAGGTTAACCCATGTTTAATAATGTTGCCATTTAATATACATATGTATATTAAATATTCACTTGACAGATAATCCCCAGGAGAAGGTCTATCACCCAATCGTACATCCGTCAAACGTTGCGCTGTTAAATTTAACATTGATAAAGATAAAGCGCCCAGAAACGAAATTAACTGCCGATGAACAGACACTGTTCAGCAGTAAATTGAATCTAACATTGTTGAACAAAAATTAAAATGCACTATCGATGATAAAGGTAGTCTTAAACTTTTTCTTAATCTCGACGATCTTTGATGGATTTTTTACTGATTACAGTTTTTTATTAATAGTTGTAATTCAAACTAATAATTAAGTAGATTAATTAAGTTTTTATAAAATAATAGATTATAAAGTTGAATTCTATAAGTATTAAAAAACCATTTATTATCTTTGTTAGAAAGGGAAGGAAGAATATCAATTCATCATGTAGTGACCTTGTCTTGGGGGCGGCGCTGTTGTCTCTCCAACATTCATGGCTTCCGAAATATGCTACATAGTATATGTTACATAGTATATAATTTTATTTTGTCTACAGCGTGCCGCACTTAACATGTCTTGTTGTAGACATTAATTAAATATATAAAGGATTATCTCATACATGCAAATACCATAATTGCCTTAGAAAAGATAAATAATAATTTATTGTATTTATGTTAAAGCAGAACAGCTGCAATGGTTTTAGTTAAATCCATAAAATTTGCCTTCCTAATAATTTGAACAGTTTTATTGGCGCAATTATACCAAATCTATCGATTATACATGCAATTTGTTGGCAGCCCTAACATCGATAACATGTACAATTGCCGATTGGCGTATAAACGATAATAAATAAAGATATGCTTACTTCAAAATATAGAAAATATAAATTATTACAAAAATAAAAAAAACGATAAACAAATAAACGCCGAAGCTTATTTTTATTTATATGGTACATTAGTGCAAAAGGTAATTGAAGTTATAGGTCAAACACAAGCTTTAGAATTTATCAGGTATTGTGAGAAGACTTAACAAGAAAAGCTTTTTTTGATTGCGATAAAAAGCAAGAATGTTGTACATTACACCTTTTTAAAAATATTAGTGTATGGTATATAGCAGTAACCAAAAAGCGTAAACGGCCTTCACAGGGCATTGCAGCTGCAGCCGGAAGTCCCATCGATATATGTATGTATGTAATTCCAAAAAACGCAGGCGTCCAAACAAGGCCAAATGACGCGGGAGGCCAACGAAGATTAAAGAACATTATGGAACATTATAAGTACAAGCAACCAAAGATAAAGCGCCTGCTACCGAAATTAACTGGCGATGAATCATCCAGAAAGCGAGGACATCCAGCCTCAATCAAAGCAGAGCCTGTGTAATGAGTTTTGTTTAAAACATTCATTCTCAAGCAGATCCCGAATTCCTAATCAAATACTATAAAGTTGTTAATAAATTTATATGTAAATATATACTATCAATAAAAAAACAAATCCATTATATTTTGTTTGACCAATTTTAATGGACATAAGGCATAAAGCCGAAATTGTAGAAAATATTTTATATGTTTTGGCGGATCTTTCTTTGATTTTATGCCCTGTCCGCACATTAAGTTAATTAAAAGTTTGTTACAGCAAAAGGAGGCGTGGCAGACACAATAAAAAATATTTGTCTTTGATCGCAGAGACTGTAAAAGCTAGAGCAAACAAATAAACTTTGTTTTAAATTTTGAACAAGCCCCTCAATTCAATAAAAACGTCTAGCGTCTACACTACTTATTAATACATAAAAAGCGTGTAATATTCCGCCGGACAATTAAGTATTGTCAAAAGCTTTGCACGCCCCTTTTCGTTTCCGCAAATTGTAAAAACCCACAACATCCACAGTTTTTTTTAAATAAAACGATATTTTTGCTATAGCGTTCTTACTAAATTTTGCTTCCTTTTATCCGTCCTTATTTTCGATTTCTTCAAATTATACATAGATAAATGAGAGATAGGTATATATGTATTAATATAAATAAAGACGTAATCTATTCTGATTATTAGAGATGCCAAAAATAGTCAGGCAAGTCAAACATACATATTCTCAAATAATAAAGTAAACAAAACTCGTTTATTAATAGAACATTATAAAATTAAAACATTCAACACATTCAATCAAGTTTTAAGCAACAGCAATTGTTGCGGCAGGTCAGGTAGGCAGACAACAGCTACTATACACTTTCTCGCTCTCACTTCGAGAAAATTCTAGTCAATGCGATTTTGCATGTCAGTACAAGAACAACAACAATCGACGCTCTTAGTTGTTGACTGCAGCTGCTGCCTCTCTCACGCTCGCATCGAAAGTACTCGATGGTTGCTGGACTTCATGAAGAGCGCGACCAGAAAATTCGAGAAGAGAGCGCAGCAGTATAAATAGCGCCGGCAATTTCTCTTCGGCTCAGTACAATTCAAACAAGCGAAGTGATAACATCACAGTTAAAGCAAACCAACAGAAAATCAAGCGACCAGCTGAACAAGCTAATACTACAACAAAGTAAAGCAACATCAATTATTTAAATTGAAAGAAAAGCAACGACAAAGAAAAACAGTTAAAGCAAGTTTTAGTATTAATTGTTAAATACTCAAACCACATCCACAAACAACAACAAAACACAGAATGCCGGCAATTGGAATAGATTTGGGCACAACGTTCTCATGCGTGGGTGTCTATCAGCACGGCAAGGTGGATATCATCGCCAATGATCAGGGCAACCGGACGACGCCCAGCTATGTGGCCTTCACAGACTCGGAACGTCTGATAGGAGATGCCGCCAAGAACCAGGTGGCGATGAACCCGAAGAACACAGTGTTTGATGCAAAGCGTCTGATTGGGCGCAAGTACGATGATCCGAAGATTGCGGACGACATCAAACATTGGCCCTTTAAGGTGTTGAGCGATGGCGGCAAGCCCAAGATTGGCGTCGAGTACAAGGGTGAGCAGAAGCGCTTCTCGCCGGAGGAGATCAGTTCGATGGTGCTGGTGAAAATGAAGGAGACTGCCGAAGCGTACCTCGGCCAGAGTATCACAGACGCGGTCATCACAGTGCCCGCTTATTTCAACGACTCGCAGCGGCAGGCGACCAAAGACGCTGGTCACATCGCTGGCCTCAACGTACTTAGGATCATCAACGAGCCGACGGCGGCAGCACTGGCCTATGGGCTGGACAAGAATCTGAAGGGGGAGCGTAATGTGCTCATCTTCGATCTGGGCGGAGGCACCTTCGATGTCTCTATATTAACCATCGACGAGGGCTCCCTATTTGAGGTGCGGTCGACGGCTGGAGACACACACTTGGGAGGCGAAGACTTTGACAACCGACTGGTCACCCATTTGGCAGAGGAGTTCAAGCGCAAGTACAGGAAGGATCTGCGATCCAATCCACGTGCCCTGCGCCGCCTGCGCACCGCGGCAGAGAGAGCCAAACGCACGCTCTCGTCGAGCACAGAGGCCACTATTGAGATAGACGCCCTGTTCGAGGGCCATGACTTCTACACGAAGGTGAGCCGAGCTCGCTTCGAGGAGCTCTGCGCTGACTTGTTCCGCAACACACTTCAGCCAGTGGAAAAGGCGCTCAACGATGCTAAGATGGACAAGCAGCAGATCCACGACATTGTCCTTGTCGGTGGCTCGACGCGCATTCCGAAGGTGCAGAACCTGCTGCAGCAGTTCTTCGGCGGCAAGAGTCTCAACCTGTCCATCAATCCCGACGAGGCGGTGGCCTATGGCGCCGCCGTCCAAGCAGCTATACTTAGCGGTGATCAGAGCGGCAAGATCCAGGACGTTCTCCTGGTGGACGTTACGCCCCTTTCTCTGGGAATCGAGACTGCCGGAGGCGTCATGACAAAGTTGATTGAACGCAACTGCCGCATACCGTGCAAGCAGACTAAGACCTTCACAACCTACGCGGATAACCAGCCGGGCGTTTCTATCCAAGTTTTCGAGGGCGAACGCGCTCTCACTCGAGACAACAATGCGCTGGGCACCTTTGATTTGTCGGGCATACCGCCGGCACCGCGCGGCATTCCTCAGATCGAGGTCACCTTCGACATGGACGCCAACGGCATATTGAACGTGACGGCCAAGGAGATGAACACGGGCAAGGCCAAGAACATTACCATTAAGAACGACAAGGGCCGCCTCTCCCAGGCAGAGATCGACCGCATGGTGAATGAGGCTGAGCGTTATGCGGACGAAGACGAGAAACAGCGCCAGCGCATCTCGGCCCGCAACAGCCTCGAAAACTACTTATTCGGTGTCAAGCAGGCTGTCGACCAGGCCACTCCCGACAAGTTGACCGAGAGCGACAAGTCCTTCGTGTTGGATAAGTGTAACGAGACCGTCAAGTGGCTGGACGCCAACACAACAGCCGATAAGGAGGAGTTCGAGCATAAACTGAAGGAGCTCACCCAGCAATGCTCTCCCATTATGACCAAGATGCACCAGAAGGGCAATCCAAATGCTAATCCCAATTGTGGCCAGCAGGCAGGTAGTTTCGGTGCTGGCGCTGGCGGACCGACTGTGGAGGAAGTGGATTAAATTTATTCCTAATTTATAAATTGTAGACATATTCCTTATAATGATTGAATCTATGGTTAATAATTGTATTTAAAATGTATGATTAAGTAGAACTTTTTGTTAATTTGTTTATAAGTTAGAACCAAATTATAGATTAAAAAACGTTATTTCCAATCGAAAATTCAAGTCTTTTTCTTGTCTTTGTCAGAAAATCTATATCTCGGCGTACTAGTATATCACACATACATATATCTGATCGACCGTTTCTGGTTATATACAAGTGTATACAGGATATTTTACTGTCGAGTAAATGAATAATCATTATATTTTATTTTTGCTTCAGCCATAGTTTTATTGTTTATTTGATGTTTTTTAGCTTTCCGTTTTTTCGTTTCTTTCATTCTTTTTAAACTCATTAAAATATACATATATTGCAAGTTGTTTACCGATTATTAGGAGATATACAATTGTTTATATATAATAAGTAGAAACTATATAATTAATTGATGGCCAGCACGAACAGCATAAGTTGCAGGTTTAGGCTTTGTGAGGGATAGGACACGTCTTGGGATGGATATATATATATAAAACAAACAGGAAACTTACGACTTAGTTTAAAAAAATGTACACTTGTGCAGGGATAACACAATTAAATATTAATTAAGAGTATGCATGATGTATGTATATGTTAAAAAAAATATATAATATAGGAAGTTATAGAAATAGATTCATAAATTAATTACAGTGAATAGAACAGTATTTAATGGAGGCAGGTCAAAAGTTGATGTTGTTTTCATAATATTATGTTATTGATTTTTGATATCTGGTATTACAGAAATGTATATAAAATATGGTTGCCGATAGATATTTAATTTTACCGTTTTTTTTTTAAAACAACAAATACGTTATTGTGTTTAATTAGAAGTTAGGTTATGGGATTTATGGAACTCATAAGTTTTGCAAGAATGATAATAATTTTGTTTCATAATTCTTATTCGATTCCAAATTACGCAAAGAATGACGTTCTTCGGGAAACAAATGAAGCGCATACGGTTTATTGGCCTTATTTAATGCGCTGATCAGACGTGAGGTGTGATAAAAATGTACGTTCTCATCGATTAGACCATGAATGAGCAGCAAACGATTATCCCTGAGGAAATAAAGTTGTGGTTTAAGCATACAATACAAAAAAAAAAATACTCATGTTCTTACTCTTCGGGAAACGAATGCACATAGTTGAGCACAGAACCCGCCGTATAGCCGGCCTCATTAAATTGCGGCAGATCCATATAACGTTCCGTATAGCCAGTATCATAAAACTCCCAATTGGTTACCGGTGCACCAGCGATGGCCACCTTAAATATATCCGGATACTGTACCAATCCCATCAAACTCAAATACCCACCTGTGGCGTTAATAAAAAAAAACGGGATAAAAATTTACATAATTTAGCAGATAATCAAAGTATTACCATAGGACCAGCCATGTATGGCAATGCGTTCCATGTCAATGTAGCCCAGTTGATCGGAAAGAATACGCAATGCGTCCACCTGATCCGTGAGCTCCACTTGACCCATACGACCACGTATATGACTCTCGAAACGTATACCACGATGCCTGGAGCCCCGCGAGTCAATACAAATAACACAGTAGCCCTGAGCTGCCAGCATGTGCATGCGTAATTGATGTTTACCCTGAATGCAAATACAATTTAATTACAATTTATTTAAATAGTTGCCTAATGCATTGACTTACTTTGAATGTATTGTTAACCGTTTGCACCTCGGGACCACCGTAGACGTTTAGCACCGTTGGATACTTGACGCCTAGCTGGAAATTGTGCGGCTTAAAGACCATGGCATAAACAATATCACCGGATGGTAACTGCGGTCGAAAGATTTGCGGGCAATATTGCGGCTCCGGTTTGCCGCCTTCATGCAGAAAGCCAACCAACGAGATCTGTATACCATTCACACCGCCATTCTGGCAGGTTTGCGTTACACGCATCACCTTACAGCTCGGCAGTCTTTGGATATTACAATAGACTAGCAGCATCAGTTGACATTGCTGCATATAGGAATGGAGACAATTAGCAGGCAGTATGGCGGATATAGATCTATAATACTTACATCATCAAATTCTACCAGATAGGAGTAGCCGGGTTCGGTGAGTAGCCGTATGTGCTCTGGACGTTGCAGACTAACGACATACAGATGCTTCTCCAATGGCGTATCGCGTAATCCCACAAAGTACACCAGTTGATTGGCCTTGTCTACCCACAAATTTCGGGCTAGCACCTCCCATTCGCCGCTCGTCAATGCGACCTTATTGACAATTCTCGGCTGCAGCGCTGAAGGCTCCACAAAATTGGGCTGCTGTTGGGCAGCCGCAGCGTTTGCATCTGTTTGACATCCATTAGCATGATTGAGCAGCAGACTGGACGTTACCAGATACAAATGCCTGAAGCCGGTCTCTTCAGAGGCCCATAAATAGGTGACACTTAGATCGTTCAGCTCTAGAAAGTACAGCATGTCATGGACATTAATCCAACTTTCCGATTGTTCCGTGTAGATGACCTGCAGTGGGGTTATAGTTCGGTTGTATGGACTTCGCCAGCTGTGATCGCCAAGTGAATCCGTTGGCGTGGACACTTGACTGCTGTACGATTCACAAAAGTTGTCTAGCGGTATCAGCATAACATCCAAACGTTGTTGCTTTCGATCTAAGCCCTGCAGCCAAACGCTATAGATTGAAAGGTAAAAATTATCGTTTTTTTGTTTTATAGATTTAACAATATGAGACTTACTAGTTGGCATCCGGCGTCCAGCCCACCCGTACAATGTATTCCAGCCATGGGAATACAGCCTGCATAGAATATGGTAAATCCTTGATGCTAATCTCACTAATTTGCAACGCCTCATTGAGCACAAATTGGACGAGCTTTAGTTTTGATTTGGCATTGGGTGTGCCGCTACGGGGAAAACGATACTCATCCACCTCACCGGGCACAGCTGTCGATGAGGGGAACGTGTAAAGAGAGACATCCGTTTCATCCACTTCCTCGTAGACAATGCGATATATGCCATCGTCAGAGTGTGGCTGCCACCAATAGCCCTGATATCGACTGAACTCCTCCTGCATCACATATGATGGCACACCAGCACTTAAAGCATCATCCGCATATGTGCGACGTCCGCTTCTCGTGTATGTCAGACGCTTTTCATGGCCACTGAGCGTGTGCGTTACCCAGATATCACAGTCACTGATGTATGCTATCAGATCGGAGTTCTGTGGACAGATTTGCGGATCCAGTGCACTCCATTCTGGGCACGTTCGCAGTTGCGTGGGAAACAGCAGACTGGACTGTAAAGTAATACAAAAATGATGCATTATTCGTTTGCTTCGTTAGTAAGGCGAACTCACATTGTAGCCCGTGTCCAGACACTGATACAGATCGTTCAAACAGGGAAATACTATCTTGCCGCTGGGCTTGTGCAGCTCATAGGACGTTATTCCCCATGTAGGCAGTCGCTTCCTCTCGAGCAGCAGTTGAAATTCCTTGGTATATGGACAAGCGCTGCCACTGCCCACATGACTGCTGGGTATGGGTTGTTGCAGCAATGGTTGCCACTCCAATCTGTTGCGAGTTAAAGTTTTTAAGTAATTAATTATGATTCGATTAGGCTTTCAGCATTCACTAACCTCGGCTTTGGATGTGCTCCAAAATGAAATGTGGGCAGGTGAATTGTAGGCGATGCAGCGCCGCTTCTGGGACTACCAATTGTGGATTGATCAATCTCGCCACCAATCTGCTGCAGTAACAGTTGCTGTTCATCCTGCTGCTGCAGATTGATGTCCGCAAATAGCAGTGTGGTCTCCCATGTTAGTGGCGGTGTGCTTAGAAAGTAGCAGCGTGCCCGACCATCGGATAGATGACGGAATTGCACATTTGTTGGCACCATCGTCGACAGATTGGACAGCTCTTTGCGTATCTCCTGAACAAAGCACTTGTTTTCCGCCCATGATTTGGATGGAGTTGGCGCCGCAATATGACCATCATTATCGACAGCATCATCCTCATCTTCCTCGTCGCCATCATCGCAATCCTCATCATTCAGTCCCAGACCATGGGGCGGTGTACCGCTGGTAGGTGAACTCAAATGATTCGTTATTGCGGAGGCAGCGGCCGCAACTACCTCAGTGGTGGTCGCGGTGGCCGCCGCAGCTGCTGCTGTTATGGGCGACGTTATTGAATTGAGGGCACTGCCTATTGAGGAGTAAAATGCATTAGCTGTGGTACCCAGCGAGCCCATGCTCGTAAGACTAGCTATCGAACCGGCACCAATGCCACCAACGCCGATCCCGGAATGCGTTGAACTGGGCGTGCTGGCAGCACTGTGACTCCGTTCCATTGCGCTGCTGTTAGCAACGCTCACCGCCGTCGATACACGTGAGGTGAATCCATCCAAGAGATTAACAAACGATGTAGCTGCCGCATTGGTTATACTATGACTGCGTTGATGTCCATTGTTGTTCTTACTGTTGATTCGTTTGTTGTTGCCACTGCCGCCTCCGCCTACACCTCCACCGCCGTCGTTTGTTTCTGTACCCAGCAGCCCGCCGCCACCGGAGCTTGTGGCATTTGGTCCGCCGAGATTAACGATGAGCGGGGAACTGCGAGACGTTTGTTGTTGCTGTGTCGTTTGAATTCTACTAATGTTGCTGTCCATTTTATTTTTTTTATATATTTTTTTCTTTGAAGCGCGCGTTTAGCTCGCGCAATTGCAACGCAGTTTTCGTTTTCACTCAATTTTCAAATTGACCCAAATTTGTATACCACGTACACATACAGACACAGCAGAGACAAATAGTCCATAGACTGTTGGTTTTTGGTTAATTTCTGTCCCTTCGCTGCTCAACACATTCACACACACACACATAAGCACGACAGACACACACACACACACGCAGTCAATCACACTCACTCACACAGCCATTCGTTGTTTTGTTATTGTTGTTATCGCTGCTGCATTTCTTTTTTAAACGCCTATTTGTTTATAAGTAATTATGTGCTGTTTTTTTTACAAAATGTCTATCTCGTCTCGTTTCCAGTGGTCACAGCTATAATTGTCTATCTGCTCGGCTTTTCATTTTCTTTCTTTTGTGCAACTCTCTTCGTGAGACGATGTGTCGTTTGGTAATTGTTGTTGTTTTAGTTTTTTTATCGTCTCTTTGCAAAAAAGTGAAAGTCTTGCGCGTGCTAAAAAGTGCGGTCCAGCTCACACTTGTGCGGAAGTCATTGCATTTCCCGAAACTACTCTAATAGCTCTCATATGTTTAGGCTAATTTGTTAAATTTTTTGAGTTATTTTTATTTTTGGTCACAGGTCACAGTAAGAGAAATGATTTCCACTGCAATGCCGTTTGTTTTACTTGATTGTGTACCACGCAGCGTTGCACTTTACTGAAACAGTGTCACCCTCTAATATTTCACTGGGAAGTAGTTTGAAACGGTCATACTACAGACATATTTACATATGAATGTCATAACGGCTCGTTGGCATTTGAATAATCGTGATTACATACTGCGAATAGTAAATTCATCAATGGTAAAATCTTCCAAATCAATGGTTGGGCCAAATACACATTTGTCGATGCGACTGGTTGGACTGCCAGTGTATGTCAACCAAAGGCGCCTGAAAAACAGATTTGTTGTATTCTGATTTAATTTTCTGACAACTTACATTGCCTCAAAGCTACGCAAAGACCCTTGAATTAAACCTATAACAGTACCATATTCAGAGTTCATGCACCAACCGTGGATTCCAAGTTTTTGAGCTCGACGCAATGTATACTAAATAGGTGATAAAATCATTTAAAATTATTAATGCGCAAACTTCTTACATGTCGAAATGAAACGTCTGTAATTGAACAACAATTAATTTAATGTTTTCTTTAGTTAGATGTGAACGTACCTTGCACTATACCAAATACTTCAAATTCGCAGCATTTAATAATTTGAGGTTGATGTACGATGCTGCCTTCTATTTTGTTTGCCTCTGGTTCTTTCACCGCAATATGTTTTTCGGATTTTTGAGGACGTGCTCTCAAAGCAGATTTTTCCGTTTGTGTGGCAGCATCCGCAGTTCCCATTATTAAAAAAGCCAAAACGAAAAATTTTGAAATTAGTGCCAATTTAAGGATTTAATATTGTTCATTTTTTTAACTATGAGTAGAGCAACACTGGCCTGCCACAAACACGTATGCCTATCGTTTATCGTTATCGGTACGCACCTACGCTTGCGAGACAACAAGACGCAGTTGAAGATATATTTAAAAACAAAGCAAGACTAAGAACAGACTTACAAACATGACTACCAATACTGTATACGCTGGCGTGCATGTTAAGAATAAACTGAGCGATTTCTATCCGGTTCACAACATCGATATGGAACAGAATGTTGCGTACTTGAAAAAGATAATCACACAGCAGCTGCAATTGCAGTTTGATGCTAACGAACTTGGTGAGTTTACAAAAAAACACACTCGCATACACACATATGTATGTACGCAGATGTGATATGGTATGTATAAGCAATAATGCAAACTCATCATGCACACATCCATATATGTACATAGATATATGCTACCTTGGAAAGATGCTCGATGACGACTCGAAACTGTGCAGCGCAATGAAACCGAATGCAATTATACATTGTTTTCGGAAAATGAAGGGCTATACGCCGTACGAACCACCAGCTGCTAGCGATATTAATACCAAACATATACAGGAGCTATTTTCTTTGACGTCACACCTGCAAATTAGTGTAACGTCACGTTTCAACATTCTCCAAAAGATTCTGGCCGAGTATCCAGAATTTCGTCGCAATTTGGGTGCACAGGCGCTGATACGCGATTCGGTGCTGTTCAATATGTTGCACGAACCGGAGGTGGTGCAAAATCTTGTGCGTGATTATCCATTGATTTGCGAGGCAGCTTCATTTATTGTTGACACTATTAGAAAAGAGTTGGCCCGTAATAGTTCCGCTACACAATGTAAGAAGTATTGGTGTTGTTTTGTCTATGCATTGTTTAATGATTGTGTGTAATTTGTACAGTTCAGGAACAGGCAGCATCGGAGTCGACAACTTCGTCAGAAGAAGAGAACTCATTAGGCGCCGGCAGCAGCAGCAGCGGCGGCAGTAGCAACACTGCAGCCGTCAATATAGCTGCCAATCGTCGGGATGAACTGGCCAACATACGACAGATCAGTCGTCAGCAATTGGCCAATGCATTGGCACGCGTCGACATGAGCTCCTTTAACTCACTGTCTAATATAGCGCAGCGCAATGTGGACGAGGCGCTCAGCGATGAGCGACCACAGACCAGTACTGGTGGCACCACTAGCACCTCTGCCACTGGTACTGCAGCGGCTGCTGCTGCTGCTGGAACTTCAGCCATTACATCAGAGCTGTTTCGAAACGAACTGGCGCGTGCTTTTCAATCGTTGCAGGCGCATCAACAGCCGCCACCCGTCGAGAACATGGATGTGGAATCGGCAATCGATGCAAATACTGGTGAGGCTGTTGTCGACGAACCGGAAGATGAGGACGATGCTGTTGCTGGCGACGACAGCGATGTATTGCCCCGCTGCTATCGTCGGCATCGCTTCACCGAACAGTTGCGCACGATGGCAGCCATGGGATTCATTAATCATACCCAAAATGTTAACTACTTGACGCTGGCCGATGGCAATGTGGAGCACGCCATAAATCTTCTAATGTTGGGCATGAACTAAATGGCAACTGTTTAGCTCATTGTATTTATTCTGCTGCTGCTGCTGCTGCTACTGCTGGCGATGTCATATGCCAGATATTATATAAATATATATAAATGTATGTGTATAGTAGTTATATACACACTTAAGCGATTTAGCATTATGTTTTGTAGTTGCGTATTTCGGCGTATGCAAAAACAAATATTATAAATTACTCAATAACATATTATAATACAAATAAAATAAAAATACGATTGTATATAACGAGAGGCATTTGTATTGGCCCCGTGCCGCTGTTTCTGCCGGATTGGGCACATATCAAAAAAATTGAAACTACTTAATTAAATAGTCTAGCGCTTTGTCCTTATTGTTATCAAATTTTAAAAGCGCCGCTGAGATTTTAGTTTCTTCAAAGCCGAGATCCATTAGCTCGCCCAGTGGTATAAGGTGTTCGATTATCTAATGGAGGAAACAATATATATTAGCATTTGAACTCCATATAATAGGCATCATTACCTTTTTATCATCAATGCCACACAGGCTGACAACCTTGGCCACGCGCTCCAAAGGAAATCCCATGCTACTGATACGCTGCGCCAGCTTTTGTGCCGGCACCGCCAGCTCCTGGAATTTGTTGACGTTGCTCAGCTGAGCTTGCGACTCCTGCTGTGGCAGAGTCAATGCTAAGGCTTGCGGCTCATTCTCATTGTGACTGTGCAGGCGGGTACGTCGCTTTTCCGCCTGCTGCAGTTCAGTTTTCAGCTCGCGCAGAATATCAGGCACGCTCCTGGACTTTGCATCTGCTTCTTGTGGGTTCAAGAGAGCATTAGCGGTCACCTGGACGTGGTGACTGGGAGGGATCGGCGGCAGATGTGTGGACGTACCATAGCCATTCACATAGCCGTGAGGCAAGTAATTTTGATTAGGATATAGTTGCTGTTGCTGTTGCTGCGGCTGGCCGGACAACACCTGTGGGTAATAGTGTTGATTGTAGACCATGTGCTGATAGGCGTGTTGCTGCTGCTGCTGTTGTGGAGTGTTGTATATGTGTGTTGAATACATGGCTGGAATGTTCTGTCCATCATCACAGTGAACTTGAAAGTTGACGCTATCTAGCGTTGCTTTGGTTTCGGCAAGTGTTGTCACAGCCAATTCCAGTTCAACAGGCGCGTCCTCCTTTTGTTGTTCCTCCGGCTGTTGTTCTTGCTGCGGCTTCTGATCGTCCTCTTCCTCGGATGCTTGTGGCTTTTGTGTCAACTGCGTCTGGTGCAATACCTGAGCAAGTATATCCAAATCGTTAATTGTTTTAAGCTCAATGTTATCAAATGGAGTCGAGTTCATATTGTATTCAAAGTCTGCATAATTCAGTGAGCTATTGCGTTTATGGTGCGTGACAACTGGTGTCGCTGTCGTTCCGCTGAGTATGGTGGGCTGCAGTATATCGTGGAAATTGTTGCATGAGTTTATTGACTTTGGTTCGAGTTGTTCACGTGACTGGGCAGCGTTTAATGATTTCGATGTTGCCTTTGTCGTTGTAGTTGACGTTGTCGTTGTTGGTGATGATTTTGCTGACGGCTCCGCAGCTATCTCGTCTTCATCACTGTCCGAGGAAAAGTCCGCTGCACTTGGATATTCAACAGCCCCGAGCATTTCCTTCTGCTTCGCTTCAAGCGCCCGCTGACGTTCTTGCTTGCGTTGCTCCTGGCGTACATGACGCGCTTGCTGTTGTTGATGACGCATCTGACGCCAGTGCTGGCATTTGCTAAGCACACTGCGCTCCAGCTGAAAGTCATACTGATACGCCTGTTCATCAAAATAGTTCGGATGGTATTGTGCCAGTCGATTCGCAATAGTCTGGGGTAATTGGTAAACTAATGGCGGTGGTTTATAGCGTTCGACTATTTTTACGGGCACATCATCCATAGTATTTAACTAGCACTCGACATAAGCGCATACACGGACAATTTTATTAATTATTACTCTACGCACTTTTGTAGCTACACCGTGTTTTTGTTGTTTTTTCACTGCTCTTTTGTTTTTGCAATACGATTGCGATAGTCCGAAAACAGCAAGTACCAATCGATATCAGCTGCTCTGTTGACTAATTTATATCCATGTATTATATGTACACACTGTTCACGCATAATAAATAACAATCGTTGCTACTTATATTAAATCACTATCGATAGATATATTAAATAAGTCTATCGATACGCATGTCAGCGTAAATTGTGAATGTTGCAGCAACATACAAACACGTGCGGTTGCAGGGATTCTATTTGTTTTTAATTAATTATAATGGGACGCGGTAAAAAGAAGGTACATCCTAAAACGCGTACGGCAGCGTTTAAGGCTAGCGAGCCAAGCGAAGTGGTAGAAGCACCACATTCCTTCATAATACATCGCGGTCTTACCTGTCCGTATATCACAGACCTCACAATTGACTTTCGGCGTATAATGGAACCGTTTACAGCAACAAATTTGCGGGAGAAAAAAATAAATCGCATCAAGGATTTTGTCAGCCTAAGCAGCTTCTTTCATGTCTCGCATATGGGCATCTTCAACAAGGCCTCCACTCAGCTGTCCTTCAAAGTGGTTCGCTTACCGCGTGGCCCATCGCTCACATTTAAGGTTTGTCTGTTATTTGTTGATGTCTCCCCGATAAAGTGGCTCTTAACTCGTTTATGTTCCTCAACAGGTGCATCAGTTCACGCTTGCACGCGACGTCATTTCATGCAGTAAGAAGCAAATGATAGACGTTGATCATTTCAAACATCCGCCGCTCGTTATTATGAATAACTTTAGTGGCGATGGCAAACATTTAAAGCTGATGGCCACAACGTTCCAGAATATGTTCCCATCAATAAACCTAGCTCAGGTAAGCATTGATACCATTCGCCGATGCGTTCTGTTTTCGTACAATACGGAAACGAAACTGGTGGAAATGCGTCATTACTCGGTGCAGGTGGTACCGGTGGGTTTAAAGAAGGCCGTACAGAAAATTGTCTCTGGCACCGTTCCAAATCTAAGTAAATGCAATGCCGTTGTGGATTTTGTAACCAGGTAAGTTTAAACTATTAGATTCGCTTGATAGGAAACTGATTGCATGATTTCGTTGGCAATTGCAGGGATGGCTATGCATCCGAATCGGAAGCTGAAGACGATGAACAGTCACATGTTGTGCTGGCCCAAACACTGAAGAGTAAGGGAAATTTGGAGGATTGCAAGAGTTCGGTAAAGTTACACGAAATTGGCCCACGTCTCACAATGCAGCTAATGAAGATCGAGGAAGGCTTGCTAACCGGCGAAGTGCTCTATCACGATCACGTTGTAAAAACCGAGGATGAGAAAGAAGCGCTACGCAAATTGATCGAAAAGAAACTTAAGCAAAGGGAGCAACGAAAGAAGCAGCAGACCGAGAACCGTGCACGGAATATGAAATTGAAAAAAGAGCAAAATCAAACTGCAAAGTATGAAGAGGGCGATGGAAATGTTAGTGATGCGGATGATGATGCTCAATACTATAAGGATGAGGTTGGCGAGGAACCGGACGAAGGTAAGTTTTTGTATTGGCTACAATGTTATTTATTGTTCTCATAACTATGCCGTTTTCAGAGCTCTTCAAACATGACAACAAATCGTCACGGAAAAGACACAGACTGCCGGGCGGCATGAAGTACAAGAATAAAAAACCGAAAATGGACAAAAAACCCATGAAGAAGAGCTCAAAATCAAAGTAGCGTTGTAAATTATTTTTATTAAATGCCTAGAATTCTATTGATTATATCGCTTCTTCTATGATAAGCTGCTCAACGTCTAGCTGAACATGCGCTGCACAACCTGTTTGTAGCTGGCATTGCTATTCTTCCAGCTGGCAGCGATATTGTCCCGTAGTTTAACAAATTCCCGTTTCTCCTCATAGTTGGGCACCCGTTCGATTGTCTGCTGTGCCTTTTCAAACTCTTTCAGGTAATAGAATGCCGTTGCGCGCCGGTAAAGACTCTTCTCAGTTGGATTACTCTGTGTCTCCACAAATTCCGTGTGATAGATGACATGCTCGTAGCGTTTCTCCTGCAGCAGACAAGCGGCCAAATTAGTTTGGATTTGAACAAATAGTGTCTCCACCTCACTGCCATCAATGCCATTCTCCTTTTTATTTAATTTATCAAATGGTTTATATGAAATCAGCAGTTTGGCTGAACGTGAAAAATAATCAAAGGCAAACTTCGGATATGTCTTGAACATGGCGACACCATTTTCCTTGTAGCGTAACGCCAAATTGTAAATTTCAGCTGCGCTTAATTGTTCCACCTGTGTGTTGCTAATGATGCGCTCCAATTTAAGCTCGAAATCCAAACGTGTGCCGGCTTTTGTCTCAATGCTGCACGCAGAGGTTTCACCTGGCAGAAACTGCTGCAAAAGTAGCTCCAAATAGCAATCAATGGGTGTCAGAGCAGTTCCTATTTCCAGTGTGTGCTGTTGATTTGCATTATTTGCCAAGTATTTACTTTTCCTGTCTCCCAAGTTTTCGCACGGTTTGTTGATTTGAAACAGCACAGTACTATTCGCCAGTGGTTTCTCAAGATTCTGAAACTGTAGACTCAATACCTTCTTGTGCAGGCCTCTCGCAATGTCGCTCCATTCTTTACCAATATACCAATCCATAGATTAATTGTTATTAAATAGATTAAACTCGAAATAAAGTGTATATTAATTGAAGTGTTCTGTGCTAGGGCTGCATCGATTGTAAAATCGATATTATCCATAAATCTAAATTATTGCGACTTATCGATATCTAGCAGCCCTACTCAAAAGATAATGTAAACATCGGAGCAGTGCTATCGTGCGAGAAAATCAGGTAAATATTAAAAATGTATTGTTAAGCTCAACCATATTATTATTATTAAACTTCAGCTTAACTGCTATAACATCGCTTAGAGAATTAGCATTTACTTAATATTGCCTTACACTTTGTAAATATTATTCTTAAATTGCTTGCATAAGATTAGTGTTTAAAATATATGAAATTGAAAAACGAGATGCATTAAACATGTTTGTTGGTGGTACTATTCGAGTGACTCGGAGTGTAAATTATCATGTATAAAACTCAAACGCGTCTTATCCAGCAAGCTAAAAGATTCTCGTATCTGGTAAATGTAGCAAGAATGAGCTCGCAACCCGGTGTTTACGTGACTCGACCAGATGTCGATATTAGTGGACTGGAATTACTTCGTAAAAGGTTGCTTGTTGCTCCATTGTTTCTGACTGATTTTATTACTTTTATTACTTAACTCTGATAGCTGCAATGTAACCACTTGGTCGAAGGCTTTGCCAGTGCCACGAGACGAGCTGCTTCGTGAAATTAAAGGAAAGGATGCGCTCTTCTGTGCACTCACAGATAAAATAGACGCTGCTGTATTGGATGCTGCTGGTGATCAACTCAAGTGCGTCTCAACAATATCCGTGGGCTACGAGCACATCGATGTGCAGGAGTGCAAGAAACGTGGCATTCGCGTTGGCTACACACCCGACGTTCTAACCGATGCAACCGCCGAGCTGACGCTCGCTTTGTTGCTCGCAACGAATCGGCGCCTCTTCGAGGCCAACAAGGAAGTGTACAATGGCGGTTGGAAGTCGTGGTCACCCATGTGGATGTGTGGACAGGGCCTAAAAAATTCACGTGTTGGTCTTTATGGCTTTGGGCGCATTGGACAGGAGATTGCAGCGCGCATTGTGCCTTTCAAGCCAGCACTGATAACCTACACAACACGGACGGCGAGGCCAGAGGAGGCTGCAAAGGTCAATGCCCAGCGTGTGGACTTCAATGAAATGCTATGCTTATCGGACTTTATTGTTGTCTGCTGCGCTTTAACTCCTGAAACTAAGGAAATTTTTAATGCTGCCGCTTTTGACAAAATGAAACCCAACTGCATTTTTATCAACACAGCGCGTGGTGGAGTCGTTGATCAAAAGGCTCTAAGCGATGCACTTCATTCGAAGCGCATATTGGCCGCAGGTTTAGATGTTACCACGCCGGAACCTTTACCACTCGATGATCCGCTGCTCAAACTGGAGAATGTAGTTGTACTGCCACATATAGGAAGCGCGGACATTGAGACCCGCAAAGAGATGTCACGTATTACGGCTAGGAACATTATATCTGCCCTGGCCGGCGGCGAAATGGAATCCGAGGTGTTTGTCTAAATATCTCTGAAAATTCGGATGTAAAGCAATAGATAATATATAAAATAAAAATTTTGATATTCATTGAGTAAGACAACTTTATATATTATTGCATTATTCATATTTGGCGCCAAGCGATACATAAAGTTATCGATACATCCGAAAGTTGGCGGTATATGTCGATACATGTAAGCACCGATATATATGGTTGTGGTTTCGCTTAATGTACTTATGTCGAACTTGGCTATCAACAATACAATTAAAATCTTACAGAATTATAATTATATATTTCTTTCGCATTTGGCATACTAAGATTTCTTTTCAGGCTAAAAAATTGCTTGTAATCGATTCTATAAGATATCGAAAATAATGTCTGCTAATGTTAGAACAGCTGACAGAGTCTGTTAGAATATTTAGAATTTAAAACAATTAGCAACATTTAATTAATATTTAAGCCTTGTTCTCGTTTTTGGTTTTACAGTCAAATAGCGTAATAAATAATTTTGTAATGTTTCACTGTTTGGATATGCCACACAAAAATCATTATGTTATTTTTGTTAGAGCTCACTGTTAATAACAGCTTGTTAAAATGCTAACAGAAACGCCATATTTTTTTCTCGTTCCTTTTCTTTTCGCTGCTTCAGCGCGTGGCAAGTGTGGTCCCGATTCGGTGCAGTTGTAATTGCAAATTTGCAAGGAATTTAAGCTCCATATTTTAAAACATCAACGCCAACATGAAGATCTTCTTGGATATCATTAGCGGTGACGAAATGTTCGCCGACACCTACAAGATGAAACTGGTCGATGAGGTTATCTACGAAGTCTATGGAAAATATATCAGTCGTTCTGGTGAGCCTATTGTTCTGGATGGCGCTAACGCATCGGCTGAAGCTGAACCTGAAGAAGCTGACGATGAGGCTAAAGAATCTGGCGTCGATGTTGTGCTGAATCATCGTCTAGTTGAATGCTTCGCTTTCGGTGACAAAAAAAGTTTCACACTCTATCTAAAGGATTACATGAAGAAGATTCTGGAAAAACTGTCGGAATCTGCGCCCGATCAAGTCGATGTGTTTAAGACCAACATGAACAAAGTCATGAAAGAAATTCTGGGCCGGTTTAAGGATCTGCAGTTTTTCACTGGCGAATCAATGGATTGCGACGGCATGGTTGCAATGTGTGAATATCGTGATATTAATGGCGTGAGCACTCCGGTTCTTATGTTCTTCAAGCACGGTCTTAAAGAGGAGAAATGCTAAGTTCTCTTCTTTAAAAATGTACATAAGTTTCTTTTGTGGCCTGAAGTAACAACAGCAACAACAACAAAGGCAAAACAACGCCCAAAGCAGACACAAAAAACATTTACCAATGTGTACATTAACACATACGTCAGCGACATACTCACACATACCTAATACATATTCTAAACGATTTTTTTAGTTAACGTTTTTTGGCAAAGTACGAAATTTATGTTTATGTCTAGAAAAAAGTCCAAAAATTTTTTGATTTAATTTCATGTATTATGTAGAATCAATGCAAATAACTTTTGATTGTGTGAAAAATAAAATTGTAATTGTAGCAAAAGACTGCGCCACAAGGAGCCACACACAAACATTAGCTAAAAATAATAACAAAATTATGGTATTTGATAATTGACAAACAGCGTAACTTAGTGTTTTTATAACAACAATTTTTGTATACTACTTTTGTTTGCGTTTGGAATTTGAAATGTCAAAGAACAGACAGGAATCAGAATAAAAATAGCATTTGTATGTACTAAAAAAACATTAAACGGAAACCATATACACGAACTGCAATCTCAACTGATGTTTATTATTTATATATACATATGTATATACTACTATGTATGTACATACATATGTAACTTTATTTTAAGTTCACAGTCAAGCGTTAAGGGGAGCTGTCATTTACTATTATTTTTGGTGGGGCTTTTTGTTATGGCTGTCAATGACTCAGCCACCGGTTTGGGCAAGCGAAAAGTTATTGACCTTTGACAGTGATTTGAAATTGTTGTCATGCGCACTGACATCGTCTACATGCTATATTTATGCATCATTGCCAACCAAATTTGTCCTACATTCTGTTCGCTTTGTTGCACATTCAACATAACCTTAGTCAAATGCCAACTGTTAATTTGCACACCTATGTACATATGTACATCCCTGTGTATGTGTGTGTGCGTATGACTTTGCCTCTGTTATCTTTAGCTGTCATTTTCTTTGTCGTCTAGCTGCCAATCGCTCATTCTCTTTTATTTAGTGTACTTACGAACGCACGTGTATACCTGTTAGATCGCGTGTGCGTTATGCCTACAGTGCGCGCTGACTAAAAACGACTGTATTTAAATTGATAAAGTATGCAATTATTCACAAATGCACTTATTTCCATAGATTTTCCCATACAATTATTAAGTTGTAAATTATTTTGTGTGTAAAAAAGTTATTAACAAATTCTATTTTATTTCGTTCATAATTTTGATGCAGCACAACTAAATAATGACATTTATTCGCAATGCCATCACATAAAATGGAAGTTGTGAAATATTGTTCAGTCAAATTATTTAGATTGTGTTTATGGTTTTGTTCTTTCGAATAATTAAAGAAAAACGACTAAATAATTGTGTGTACTATTTTGAATGCACAATTATAGACTTATATATTACAATTACACTAGGTTTTTTTTGTATAAACAGCAGCTGGTGCGTTCATTATGTTTTGTTTTTGATATATAAATGTAAGATTGGAATGAATCGCATTAACAAGTTACAAAAAATAAATTAACAAAACTTGAAAAATTAACCAGTAAGATTAGATTATACTTTACAGTTCGCTTTTGTTTACTTTTCAGCGCATTCAGAGCTTAAACTAAAATTTAGGTAAAAAACACACAACATCATTATCATACTACAATACATACACTCACAACACTCGCTGCTCAATATACATAGTAATCATATATATAGATATATATATATATATATAGCTCATATAGTTAATATACCGTTTAGAGCGCCGCTCATCACACATAATCCAGCTGTATGTAGATCTGTTTAATGCCAACAGATTCGAAGATCATGCGCGTATGCGTTACCACATACGTTGGGTCCACATTCTTGGACACTTCCAGCTTGATGGCACCGACATAGACGTCCGAACAGAGTGTCCAGAAGTGGGGCTCCTGCACCGAATAGACGCCAGCTAAGCCGGTTACCTTCTGATAGCACTGCAACAGTGATCGATCCAATGCCGATGGCTGACGCTGCATTAGTATTAGTATAGACTCCTTAATTAGACTAAGTACGCTTAGCGCAATTAGTAGAGCTATGAATATTGAGCAAATTGGATCCGCTATCATCCAGCCAAACATTTGCATAAGCACGGCCGATATAATAACGCCCACCGAGCCAAGTGTATCGGCCAGAATGTGCAGGAAGACGCCGCGCATTATCTGCGAATTGCTGCCGCTTCCGACCAGATCGTGTGAATGTCCATGACTGCCGTGATCGTGGGAATGACCGTGACCTGAGTACAGCAGGGACGTTTCAATTTAGCACAGAGAGTAAAAGTAAGTTGAAATTATAGTTTTACCATTGTCCAAAGTGATTGCCTGATGGTTGTGATTGCTCAGATCGTTGTGGCTATGGGAGTGTCCATGATTGGAGCCACCGCCGCCGTGAGAGTGGCCGTGTCCACCTCCACCGCCATGGGAGTGACCATGACCGCCATGGTTAAAGGCATAGATGCCAACGAGATTAACAAGCAGTCCCAGCACGGATACAACAAAGAGACGTTCGTGTTTCACCTCTGGCGGTTCTATTAAACGCTCCACGCCCTCGGAAAGTATAAAGAAGGCAATAAAGAGCAGAAACAAACTGTTGACAAATCCCGCCAACACTTCGGCGCGCACATAGCCATAGGAAAACTTATCATTGGCCTTCCATTTCGTTATCACCGAGGCTGCTAAACCGGCTAAAAGACCCGTGCAGTCAAAGAACATATGAAACGAATCCGAGATGAGACCTGCAAATAAGTGGAGTGTAATTATTTGCACATTTTGGCTAAGATTAAAGGCTTATGCTGCTTAGACAGACCTAAACTGTTTGTCAAAATGCCATAAAATAGTTCTACAAATGCAAAACTTAAATTTAGCAGCAGAAATAGGAATAAGTTGCGGGAATTGCGATCGGAGAATATGAGACGCTTCCAGCTGTTTAATTTCTCCTTGATGCGATAGCCACAATTGCTGCGATCCTTGTGCGTTAACGGTATCATATTGGCAGTATCAACAACAGCAACGATGACCTACAAATCGGATAATTATGCAAAAAGACACGCATTTAACTTGTTATCACACACTTTTCAATTTTGTTTGCATACGTGGTATTATCGTGTTAGGTTTAGCTCTCTCGCCCCGCTCCACCGCTCCAGCTGACGGTGATGCGAACGCTTAACGCTCTGCGTTTCAAGAATTTCTCAGCAGCGTCGGCGGCAGGTTTCTTTTTGTTGCAAAATAACCGCACGATACGCTTCCTGCTACGTTTTTGGAGAGAACAGGTTCGCGCTTATTTACACAGGTGAAGCCCGGGCAATTGTTGTTGATGTTTTTTGTTTTGGTTTTATTAAGCACTTTCAATTTAATTCATTTTTCAAAATGAGTCGAAGAAGACTAAACTCGCACCAATCTGCTGTGTTGTCATTAAACTATACGTCAACGTACCCCAGTAAACATTCAATTCGCCCTTACGTCAACAGGGTTGCACCTCAACTAACGTAATTGCCATTCGCATAAAACTATCGAACATTCATCGGGATGTTTCACAAAACTATATATTTTATATGAAATTATCTTTCACCAAACAAATATAATAAAAATATTTATTTATTTATTATGAGTAGATATTTTATTGTTTTTAATTTACATGAAAATCAGTTTCTATTTACAAATCAAAAGAAATATTCCCCTGTGCTCCACGCATGTCACGACCACGCACACACATTCCCACCTCCAAAACTCGTATCATCCATAAAAGTCAAGCTGTTTGCAAATATGGGAAATAATAAAACAAAATGATAGGCGCATATTCCTTACATTAAAAAGCAAGTTTATTAAACATTCTACTACACTTAGCAGAGTCTTAGTACTTTTCCATACAATTTATGTTAAATTGTAAAAGTGAGTGCGACACTGAAGATGTGTGGTAAAGAAGTTTACGCCTCATCACCCTTGGTGGCACGTGTGTAGATGACCTGGGAATGATGTTGCACGACCTGCTTGATCAGACCTGAAAAACAGAGGAGCACCGCATTAGCAACATAGTCTAGGATAATTCCAGTCAGTATAGATTATTTACCCTTTTCGCGCAGCTCAATCAGAGCACGCTTGGCCAAAGAGCCGCGGATCTTCAAACGCTCAGACACGACCGAAGGGGTGATCAGCTTGTAGGCAGGCACTTCCTTGTACAATTTCTCATAGGTAGCCTTGTCGAACAAAACCTGATTGTTCAGCTTATCCCTAACTTTGCCTTTGGACCACTTCTTCTTCTTGGCCTTGCCGCCACCGGAGCCCTCCTTCTTCTTCTGTGTCTTTTGCGGCTGCTTAGCCGTCGACTTTGCGTCCTTCTTAGGCGGCTGTAATGAGTAACAATCAAGATAAATTGGGATACTTTAATAAACCAATCAATTAAGAAACGTATAAATAATTTCTATATACGTGAAGAACGTTTGCTTTCGAGGTTATGATACTGTCATGTTTGTTTGCTGTATGTATGGCTCGCTACACACATTTTTATGGCAGTAAACACCAGTAATTTTATAGTACAACAATTCGGCAACAGTTTAATATTATAAAACTTTCACTTAATTGTCATTTTCACGTTCTAAACTATTTATTTTTTAATAAAAACTATAGCAGCCGAACTCACCATCGTGAAAATCCAATGCAGAAAGATGGAGGACGGAAATTGATAGAGTTACCAAGCATCGTCAAATTATACAGAGTTGCACGTTGATGTTATCGCATTTTTTATTTGCCTCCTATCGATAATTACAGCAAAGGCGGCAACCCCCCAGGCTTGTTCAGCGTGTGTTTGTAATTCCATTGTGTTATTTTAATTTTCTGCCAAGCGAACTTGTATTAAATATCTTGATAAGCATCCGCTGAACTGAATATAAAGAATACATCAAACAATGGAGCATCGTTTCAGTTTAAGTATTAACTCGCCGCGTCTGTCAAATCCCATTGCGGATTCCACATGGATTGATGGACCGCCCACGTAAGTAACAAGGCTATTTCAACATGTTGGTTAATACTAAAATTACTAATTTGTATTCAATAGGTCGAGCCGACCAACGGCGTTTCAGTTAAGTCCCAAACAGAGAAGCAACTCCAGCATTTGCCTAAATAATAGTTATACAAATGAGATGCCACAGAATAAGACGCTGCATCAGACATCAAGAACATCGACTAGCATCTCCAGAATGACGCGCCAAAAGCTAAATCTCAGTCAGATTGATCCCAAGTAAGTAACTGCAGTTAATTGTGCGAAATAAATAGCTAACCAAGTTCATTTCCTACACAATAGAACTTATGCGGATGTGCACAGCAGCGGATTGTCGTCCCGCATTGTTAAGTATCACCAGGAGAGCAGCACTGGACTGCAGCGGAGCATGTCTGTTAACAATTTGTATAATTCCATTACCCAGCCTCGGCGGACAAGCATCGCTGCATCCCCGCTCTTACACAAACCGAATCTTCCATCGTTGTCAATGACACGGATTGCGCCGCCAGAGCGTAGTTTCTATTGTGGCAATACGCTGCCAAGTCTGATGCGATCAAATTCGTTATTGGGTGTGGAGAAGTGCAGCGAACAGCTGTCGCGCGAGAATCGACCCATACTGCATCCTCAGCCGTTGCAGCACGAGAGCGAACCTACACGCAGCGTACTGGAGGAGCTGAAGGAGATTTCGCGCAAGCGAATCAACAGCGGCGTAAGTTTCGGGCGCATTAAGGCAAGTTCCTTAGATTTTATTAAAAAGAACTGCTTGCAGGACATACAACAACATGATTACAACACCAAAAAGAGCTGTAATCGCATGCCGGATTTCGTGGATCATCATAATCTTCATACACAGCAACAGCAGATGTCTATGCTGCAGCCACAAGGCGGCTTTAAGCGTCAGCGTGAATTGAGTGTTGCGGTGCCGCTGCGTATGCATCATGCGCCAATAACGCTGCCATTGCACCATCTTCAGCAACAGCAACATCAACAACACCAGCAGCAGCAGCATCAACACCAGCAGCAACAACAGCAGCAGCAGCAGCAACAACAACAACAACAACAGCATCTTCAAATGCCGTATGTTGGCAACAGTTCGCCCCAGCAATCGCCGGAGCAACAGGCAAAACGGCGGAATTGCAGCTTTAGCAATGATATTACCAGCTCGCTCAGTTCCAGCAAGTTGCATAGCAACAAACGCAAGCTGTACGATATGCGGGAGAAAAATCGTCTGGCAAGCAGCAACACAACCACAACTACTGCCGGAGGCAACAATAGCTCACCCGAAACGTCGCCACATCAACATGTGTCCAAAATGCAGTGCAAACAGCCTACGTCCGATTTACGATTGGAGCAATTGACAAAGACGCAGAGCACACCAATTACACCGTTGCCAGCGACGCCAGCACAACGCACAGTTTCGGCGCCAGCGTTGCAGGCCACAGTGCCAGCGGAAGAGGAGCCACCGAGGCCGAAACTTACGTTGTTCAATGCCCAACAGCAGCGGGAACAGCAGGCGAAAACGTTGGATTTAGAGAGTCCCGAAGTGGATGCCGGCGAATATGCGGGCATACAATTTGTCAAGCCCAAACAACAGAATTCCTGCAACGGCGTCAAGAATTCCAATTTGCAGCGTACACAGAAAACAAAATTGGCGTTAATGCTGAGCAGTTTGAGTGGGGAAATTTATCAGGATGAACCGGAGGCGAATCTAAACGATGAGCCTGATGCGAAGATGCAACCATTTGTGCCAACGACAACGGTAACAACTAAACCAACTGTTACGGCAGTAACAACAGTCACAACATCAACAACAACCACGAAGCCAGTTATTTTGAGCGCTACAACCATTTTGCCAGCACCCAATTCTGCAACAGCTACAACAACAACAGCAGCAGCGGATGCTACTGCCACAGCTCCAAAAACAGCAATAAGCAATGCAATGACAACTGCAACAACGACAACAAGCAGCAGTGAAACAGACACAAGTTCAAATGCGAACAAAGTTGGCGGCGTTTTAACGGGCATCAAATTTCCAGCAAACACAACTAATTCAAACGCAACAGTAACTTCAACTACACCTCTGATAACATTTGCTAGCCCTAAACCAATAGCAACAACTGGAGCTACGGTAGCAACAATAGCGCCAATAGCAGCAACTGTGCCTGCATTAACATTTGGCAAGTTACCAGCAGCAGCAACAACAGCAGCAGCAACTACAACAACAATGTTTGCTTTTGGCAACACTGCAACAGTAACAACAACATCAACAAATGCTTCTACAACTGCCGTGACGACAGTAACAACTAGCGCACCAATACTTTCATTTGGTCAAGTGGCAACTACAGCAACAGCAGCAACCACAACACCTGCAACTACTGCAATGTTTACATTTGGCAATGCTGCAACGACCACTGCAGCCACAGCAACTATCGGAGCAACAATTACGACAACGGCAACCACCAACAAAACATTCTCATTTGGCAATGCAACGAGCAACAATGCAGCAACAACAATAACAGCTGCCACAACAACGCCAGCGTTTAAGGTGGATAACTGGGCAGCCAAGCCTTTAGAATTGGGAGCCTTTAACAGCAACAGTGGCGGCAACAGCTTTGGAGCTGCTGCATTTAAACCCAACACACCGGCAACAGCCGCAACATCAACAAATAACACTGCCGAGCCAACCAAGCTGTTTAGTTTTGGCACAACTACAGCCACTACAGCAGCAGCAACTGCAACAGCAGCAGCAACAGCCACGCCCATTTTTGGCCAGGCAGCAACAACTGCAACAGCAGCAGTCACGCCAATCTTTGGACAAGCAGCAACAACTGCACCCGCAGCAGCAGTCACTCCCATATTTGGCCAAGCAGCAGCAACAGCATCAACACCATCGTTTAGCTTTAATGCTCCAGCAACAACTGCTGCACCCGCAACAGCAACTGCTGCTAACAGCTCCAATATGTTTACATTTGCCGGTGCTGGTGCTGGCGCTGTGTCTAAGCCAGTGGCAAAAGCAACACCATTTACATTGCCCAGCAGCAGCAACAACAACAACAACAACAACAGCAGCAGCAGCAGTAACAATAACAACTTGTTTAGCTTTGGCGGCGGCAACATGTCAAAAACTGCAACAACAACAGCAGCAGTACCCGCCAACAATTTTAGTTTTAATGCTGCCGCAACAGCTGCACCAACAGCAGCACCCACGAACAGCTTCAGTTTTAATGCCCCAGCAGCTGCACCACCAGCAGCCCATTCAAACAATTTTAGTTTCAATGCCACGTCCAAACAGACGCCCATCTTTGGCGGCAACAGCAGCAGCAACACAAGTGCAACAGCAGCCAAACCTTTTACATTTGGCGGCAATGCTGGCACAGCGGAGCAACAACAGTCAACAGCACCAGCAGCAGGAGTTGGAGTAGGAGGAGTTGGACCACAAGCACCACGAGCTGGTGGCTTTTCTTTTGCTGCAGTGGCACAGAAAAACGAATCGACCAATTTGTTTGGCTCGCCAACAGCAACGGCAACAGCTGCCACGGGGATTGCAAAGTCTACTTTTAATTTTGGCGGCAATTCAACGACAGCAGGCACGACAGCAGCACCGCCGCCAGCTGCCACATTTGGTGGCTTTACATCGCCAGCAACGCCAGCTAGCAAACCGTTTGCATTTGGTGGTGCTGCCACAAATGCGCCAGCTAACAATGCTGCTTCTCCAATGGGCGGTAATCTGTTTGCCAGCGCTGTGGCAGCTGCACAACAACAGCAGCAGCAGCAACAACAACAACAACCCAAGCCAGGCAGCTTCAACTTCTCAACTGCAAACAATAACAGTGGCAACAACAATGTGGCTGCAACACCAGCCAATGCCAATGCACCATTTTCTTTTGGCGGCATCACATCGCCGCCTGCGCCGCAAATTAACAACACGGCCAAACCATTTGCATTTGGTGGCGGTGCAAATAATGCGCCAAACTCCAACATCTTTGGCAATCCCGCCGCAGCTGTTGGACCAACGGCTCGCTCAAATGGTGGAGCATTTAATTTTGGTGGCACTGCGTCACCAACACCTGAAATGCCAACAACGGCACAGCAGCTTAATAGCGGCAATGTATTTGCTCTGCCCAACACACCGGAAAGTCGTCCAATAAGACGCGCCACACGGCGACTCCAAAAGTAGTAGAACTGGCATCTGGAGCGGGACTAGCATTTAAGGATGAAGACTTAGGTTATCAAAAGATAAAAAAAAAACAATTTAAAAATGCATGTAACACACTCAGTTATATAATTTAGGTCCAATTATTATTAGTTTGTATGTGCATGTTAAACGCTCTTAAGCAAGTTGAATAAATGCTTATCAGCAGTTTTGTGATGAGATTTTGAATAATTAAATAACTCGAAGCGCTGTTAAAGTTGGATCTTTATGATCTGTAAGAAATTCTGAAGTGTGTGTATCACGTAAAAATTCAGATTTTAATACATTATAAGAGAGATAAATGGTAATAGACTCTATGTAAAATAAAAATACAACAATGAATGGTTATCTTTGGCCCGCTGAACAAATTATACCACAGCAATTAAATTTTCGACTGATAGTTCCGATGACAGCTGCATTATATAGTACTCCGATTTGAGTATATTGTGTAGAACAATACTAAACACAAACTGTGAGTTCGGTTGAGAAATCGTAAGCATTAACATATTTTTATACCCTGTGCCCATTAAAAATGGGCAGAAAAGGGTATAATGAACTTGTGTGAATGTATGCAGCAGGCAGAAGAAGTCATCTCCGACCGTATAAAGTATGTATACTCTGAATCAGTATCAATAGCCGACACCTGTCCGTCTGTCCGTCCGTCCGTCCGTCTGTCTGTTCGTCTGTATGAACGCGTGGATCTCAGCAACTATAAGAGCTAGAGACTTCAAATTTGGAATGTAGGTTCCTGAATACCATACGCAGATCAAGTTTATTTTCAATTTTCGATATCAAGCCCCGTTTGTTTTATAATTAGAAAAATCACCATAACATAAGCAATGTTGAAGTTAGAGACTTGTTTTTCATACTAACCCTGTATCTTGCTCTCATAGTCTAAAAAATATTTGCTTTTCTACTGTTATATTTATCAACGCTTAATAACTTATTCTTATTTTTCAATTAAATAAATAAATTTCAAACCGTAACTGAATTTTAAATTTTTTTTAAAGTTTATAATACATACATATTCTCATTTGCTCAAATAATTTTTTTCTTATTGGATTTTTTAATAATCTTTAACGATCTCTGTCTGTATACTGAAGGTATAAATTTAATGATATTCGACTGGGTTTATACGCTGTAAATTCTGTATGTATTGAATTTGTATTTAATTACTCAGTGCGTTTGAATTGTTGACACTCTTTAGTCCAGTGCAATCATTGTTAATATTGCAAAATGATCCAATTACACGCACCTCGAAGGTATTTACATTATTTGCATGGAAGAGTCCAGTAAATGTGAAATTATATTGCGGCAAATAGCTAGGTAAATAGCTAGCATCGAATTTCATGTTTCGCAACGTGTATGTGGTATTCTAGAAAAGATTGAGAGAATGAGAGAATGGTGGTCTTCTTCCTGCCTTTCGGAACTTACCCGTTTGAAAGGACACTTCTTGGGCAAATTGTTGTCAGTTAGCATAATACCGTTGTAGAGCATGGTGACCAGAGACTTTTTGTGACTATTACCCAACATTTTACAAATATCCAGACGAATTCCATTAAATCGCATCACATTGTTGCGGCCATAGATAAATAGATGTAAGTTCGACACTCCTATTAAACTATTGACATCAATTTTGTGGACTATTTCAAGGTTAAGCGAGCTTTTATTCTCTATATAACAGTTAATCTTTGACACTTTGTTGTTCTTTAAGAGGCATTGAATCTTCGTAAAAATGATTTCCTAAATCAATTAATAAATATGCAGAATTTAACAGATGATATAGTACATAGTTTGATTTTGGTTTACACACCTTGCTAGCCTGGCCAAGAATTATCATCAAGCTTAAAAGCATCCATTTGAGTTGTTTTCCTGTCATTTTCTAAACACCTACTAGCTAATATTCCACCACAAATGATTATATTTATACGTGACGATTATATTATAATTATGCATTTAAGTGCAATTTTATTTGATGTTGATTGCGATAAATAAACTACCGAAATTGTATTCAACAGAATCAATCAACCTTTTAAATATTATTATTGGTGTTTATTGCATTCCATTGAAATTGAAGAGAAGTTTTTATTTATTACACTGATCGACAAAAATTACATTTTAATTTGTCACATTAACTTTTTTTTTACATATATATTATAAATGGCATACAAATGTTGTATTCTCAGCAATATGTTAAAAGTTAATACTTAAGCAGTGTATACAACGATTAATAATTAACAATGTAAACATGTTAGATTTATTCTGCGAATTAAATACGTTTTTATTAGCCAATATTTAACTTCCTTAAAAATCGTTTTTCAGAATAATTTCCTAAATAAATAAAGTGTATTTATTGTCTGATCGAGGTAAAATTATCAAGATATTGCTGTACTTAAATAACAAGTAAAATAGATATACATTTATGGATATAGTTTTATAATCAATATATATGTTGAGTTGCCAATGTTTTTTTTAGCAACTATAAATTTCCACAAATAACCGCTAATAGACAACTATTTAGTTTTCCGCAACAACGTTATAAATTTATTTGCGAGGTTACAAGACAAGGTGTTAAGCGCGAGATTTTGACTGTGGCTCAGAACAATTTCCTTGCTTCGCCTTGATCGACAACGAGAATAGTAATAGCATGTAAAACAATGTAAAAGTGCGTAAGCATAACAGCTGAGCCAAGTGCAAGAGAGGCTTGCCACCTTGCTTGCAGTTACATATGTTACGCGGAATTACATGTAATGACGTAATGCAATGTAAATTTAACAGATCTTCAAATTCAAATTTAACTAGTACATAATACCAAGACTTTATGAGGATGCTGTTGCTGCTGAATCCAACAATACATATATAAATAATCATGTATTTGTCCCAGTTATCCACTTCATCAATAATAACACGTGGTTCTAGATTCAATTTAATTTAGTTTCACTTATTTTCGATGTGCACACACTCGTCGTCTAAAAGCAACTAAAGCAAAAGCACAACGCTCATCAGAGTGTTCATGCCAGTACAGAAAAATATCTGGAAGGATCCCGTTAACTGAGCATATATATATATGTTGGTCCCTTTCTCTCATTAAGGAATCATTGAAACTTTTGCTTCGTGTCCATATATGGTCAAGTGCTAGGCAACGCAATAATAATGTTGCTTCAACATATGTATGTATGTATATGTATATGGGCATGAGAAATGGTTGCATTGGGTGGAAATATCAAATATGGTTAATATACATACATCATCAAGAAAGAGCAGGATATACATAAAACTAAATATTTTTAGTGGTTGTAATTACGCAAGGTTATATCTGAATAAATATCCTGCTAGTATTTACAATACATATTTAAGTAATTCAATTCAACGTCAACTAAAAATAGTTCCAAAGTAAATGATTTTATAGTTAAAATAATATTTAAAAGAAATAAATAAAATACATTATTAATATTGAAATAGTAAAATTGTTGTCAGTTTAAAACTTGAAAGCTGTTAAAAATGATTAAAGCCTATAAATAGTATAATAATTTATAGCATTTTACAGTCGGAATTCTGAAGTGGAAGAACTTTGTGGGCGAATGCGACAATGGCGGAAGCGGGTTGTCTGGAAGACAGATCACAAAAGATGTGACACTGATTGTCTTTCGATCCGGTTAACGGTCGAGCTATAAATGCAAATATTGATTTGTTAACTGAACGCTGCAGTCCCTCATCGCTGGCCGCGACACTCCACAGATGATTGTTGGGATCCATGCAGAAGTGTGAAACATTCTTTGCTGGATAGTGTCGTCGAAAAAACTGTGTACGCGTATTATCCGTTAGCGTAATTCCCTCGCCAGATATCTTTAAATGCACCTCGAGGGCAATTGGTCGCTGGTGCTTCGAGTTCATTTCAAAGACAGCCTTTCGAACGGCATCATCACCGGTCAGAGACTCCATGTCGCTTTGAAACAAATAGAGAACATTACAGGCGGCACCTTGAATCATTAGTTGTTTCTGCTTCGATATAATCTCATGATTATTGGAGGTAAGCAGAACATCCTGTTCTGGTATGATGAGCGTACAAGGCAGAGACATTTGGTTAATTGAATGTTCGTAGACGAAGGCGGACAGAGATGTAAATATCGGTTCATTGGTGCAACCCATAAGGCGAACTCCCCGTGTCGTTGGCTCCAAAAGAAAATGACGAACCAGTTCATCGCCATAACCGGGTGCTGTAACGACGCCGGGCGGTGGCTTCGCTACGCGTACGACAAGTCCGAATGCATCGCGATATGTGGTCGAATTACGTATAAGAAATGTTCCGGGTATTACGTTACGCAATAAATCCACAGCTTCATCGCGAGACATGTTGGGTTTGTACCAAAACTCTGATGAATCCTTGGCAAATTTCACTAAATGCGGTTCAACCTCCTTGGTGTGAATGGTATATTCAGAATATGGCACCGCAGTCTCTATAGTTTCCTCAGATATAAGAGTGGAATTTGATGGGCCCGGAGCTGGATACGGACTGACACAACGCTCAGAGCTAACCGTAGTTTGAGCAGTTGGAAATGTGGGCGTCTCCGAACGCTTCTTTTCAACCAATTGTAAATTAAAGTTATTGGCATTTAGCTCTAAGGCTGGAACAGTTTGTTCCATTATGGGAACTTGTTTGCCCTTCTGCTGTTCAACGAAATCATTAACCGATCTTTTGCTCTCCATCAATTTTTTGGCAAGATCTCTTTTCGCCTCCACAGCTTGCATTTTGCGTTCCATTAGCATATCGTCGAACTCCTCTCTCGTTGGCGTCTTTCGCAGCAATGGACAAGATGTAGATATGCTGGGACGATTGCTTCTACGAGTCATTGAGTTACTTGCCGGATATACACTCGAGTTGACTTTATTCTCCATTGATTGACTTGTCGGATATGTCCTAGTGTTTACTGTGTTCTCCACAGCCAGTGCCATTGGCTGAGAGTTGACTGCATTCTCTACACGTTCCGTGTCTACCACATGATTCAAATCGCTGGTGTGGAAACCCACGGGAACACTCCCATAACTGAATGGAAGCGCATTCTCTCGAGCATGGTATGGAATATTCTCTGGATCTGTTTCCAAACATTCACCGTGCACAATCCCATTCAATGGAACAGATGGTTTCTCATGCACCGAGGCCATTGAAGAGATACGTTTTGAAACTACAGGCGTCTATTTTTACAATCCGGAAGATATATATGTATATGTACTATGTCTATTGCCTCACACGTATACTACGTAATAGGCCAAATGTATAACGCCGCACACACGTCTGTCGCGTTCCAATTTAGATTGTTGACTAAACTTAAAAACTAAACATAAACATATATATTTGGTCTAATGTAAATGTATGCATTACGACCGCAAAAGTTTGCCGTAAATCGAAATCCCGCAAAACGAATATCACATTTTTGGTATTTTGGCGAAATATGTTCTTTTCTGGCCCATAACTAAGTGAATTTTGGTGGCCGTAATGTAATTAATTATGGACTGTTGTTGTCCCCAAAACCAAATTCACTGCTAACTGGGGCACATGTGAATTTTGATAAAGAAAACATTTTTAAATATAGTTATTATATATTTAAATTGTTCAAACAACTTTTTCCATAAAGTTTGCAGTATTTTATATTAATAATTGCAATAAATTGAATAGAAAAACAAAATAAACCAATAATAAAATTATAAGCAGTAATTCACTGTTGTGAATCATATGCGATTATATGTGCAGTTACAAAGATTAAAAGTCATTTGGGATTATTTACTAATCGCTAAGTAGTTTGGAAAATTGAAAATTAAACATAAATTATTGGATCTCGGAACTATAAAACCATACATAACTAATTGTGTTGTATCAGTGAATTTTTTACTTAATTCTCATTTTAAATACTAAATTCAAAACGTCAATAATATGATAGTATCATTGTAGACTACTCGACTGAACCTAACATAAACAAAAACAAGCCGGGGAGTCGGGGCGGGATCGATAGCAGAGTGTCCCATATTAGTCGTTTTTGTTATTTTTGACACGTCAAAGATTCCATACCCTGGCCGAACCCTGATGCACTTTTCAACCGATTTTTAGTATGGCAGCTATATGATATAGTAATCCGATTTGAACCAACTTTGGTCAGAATATTCTAGACTGGACCAGATACATAATCTATGAGTTTGGTTGAAGTTTGTCGAAAAATAAAAAAGTTTGTCATACAAAAGAATGATTTTCGACCTATAGCGCCTATGGCAGCTATATGATATAGTGATCCGATCCGGCCGGTTCCGACACAAGTACTGCCTGCAGCAAAAAGACTGACCTGTACCAAGTTTCATCCAGATAGCTCTAAAACTGAGAGACTAGTTTGCGTAGAAACAGACATACAGACGGACATGGCTATATCGTCTCGGCAGTTGATGCTGATCAAGAATATATATACTTTATAGGGTCGCTTTCATGCGTTACACATTTCGTGACAAAATTATAATACCCTCTGGAAGGGTATAATCAGTCGAAGTCGTCTATGAGAGACCCTTTACTTATTCTTCTAAAAGGAAATAATAGTAACAAACTTAGATACTTATTATAAATACATTTGTCGCCGCTCAAATTAGATTCCGATTAATAATAATAATATAATAACTTTCGAGGTATTTATCCGTTTTATAAAATTTCAAAAATTCCTTTTTCGATTTACGGGAGTAGAAGGGGCGTGGCCGAATTTTAACACAAGCTGCTTAACCCATAGACGAACCGACATACCAAATTTTGTGTCTCTAGCTCTTATAGTCTCTGAGAGCTGGGCGCTCATACAGACGAACGGACGGACGGACAGACGAACATAACTATATCGGTTCGGCTGTTAATGCTGATCAAGAATACATATATACTTTACATATATATTAAACTACAAAGTCCAAAAGTTTGAACTTTTTTCCAAATTAAAAATACCCTAGTTAGCGACAAAACGTTGCCAACAATCAAGAATTATTTGATAAGAGAAAATGTATGATGTAATTGTGTTTCCCGTTTTTCAATTTAATACTTTTCTCATTACTTACATAATACTTAATACAAGAAAATACTTATTGCATAGCTTCAGCTGAAGTTCCTGTTATTCCCGATAACAGTTTCTTTGTAAACTTTCGTAGTTCCAAAGGATCCTCGTTATTGAAATCATCCATAACTGTCTGCATTTGTTCCTTAAGGCCATCGGCAATTGATGTTGTAATTCGATCCTTGAACAGATTTGTGATGGGACTTAAAATAAGTCCGGTAAGCTGACGAATTAACCGAGATTGATCCAATTGAACTTGAATATTGCTGTCATGGAAAATAAAAATATATGTTATTATTAATGATTTTCAAACCATATCATATCATATTTAATTAAACTTCACCTAAATTCAATTATACGAAAATCGTAGAGATGAAGCTTAGAATTGATCACATTCACGGCGAGTTCAGCATAAATAATTGTGTTATCTAATGTTCCAAGCACTTTTCCATAACCTTCAATTGCCATTAGTTTGAGTAGAAAGTTGTATTCAAACTACAAAAATAAAACAAAATTAATTGAGTGATTTTCTTTGAATTTCATTCGAGTTTCTTTACAACGAAGTGACGTAACAAATTATCAAAATCTAATAGTCTTTGAGATCGTCGATAATAGACTTAAAATAATGTATATTGATACTGATCAGTTTTATATCGATTTATTTCCATATTCATAGTATATAAGAATATTATTTATCTAAGTCTTTATTGACAAAAATTCTTTAAATCTGAAGCCATTGGGAAGCCTAAAATGGGAGTCCGACTGGAGGAATATATTGACGACGTACTGTGTGGTAATTAAATAAACCATATACGAATTATCAATTTGAATTTAAACGCTTAGGTTTGCTATAAAACCAAATATATTTATTGTTTGCAAAAAAAAACTGATAAGCATAAAGAAAAGAATCATTTCTAAGTTTTAAGGAAGCAGTAAATGATTATTTAAAGAATGTAGACAATGGAGTCGAAATCCATTCAAAAGATTGTCTAAAGAAACATTTTAAATGCCGGCTATCAATAATTACGGTATACGAGTATTTCTTATGGACTCTTTTATACCCTGCATGTACGAATTATGTACTTAATAAGAGTATACATATGTCAAAACCAGAGGTCAGTATAGTCTTGTCTAATTGAACAGAGCTCCAAAATCTACCAAATAAAGTTTTTATATTATTTTTTTTTTAAATTTAAAATGAGCCATTACATTCTCCACACATAAAGAACAGAATTTAAAATATGTTTTCTATGTGTATATAAATATAAAATTTCTTGGCATATTCATATTTAACAATACTTTTATTTAAACTGAAAAATTTGAATTAATAGAAAAAGTTAAATGAACGTATTGATATAAGAACTGTTGAAATGTATGTGCATAACTATTGGCAAAAGTCACAATGATACACATTTCGAATTGGCAAAAGAGAATACGAAACCCAACGGAACTTTGCCGAAAACTGATGTTCTTCTCTCTGCCTACGTTTGCATCAGTGTTGCCAACTCTTCAGGCAATTTTCAAGCTCAACACAAAATTCTTCTCCCTCCGATTTGTACGATTGATTTGTACCAATGTATTTTAAATACTTTAAAGACACTTCTCAGTTATGGCCACAATTATTTGCCCTAAGCAATCCAATAGAGCAAATTTATATTTAATAATTAGTAATTGTACTTTGGTTAATCTCATAACTCGAAACACTCTTCAGCATCAATGATATTTTGAAATATTTGCAGTCAATGGAAAGCCAATCCTTAAATATAGGATCTCGCATCCAGGTATCCAGGTTTTTTTTTGCTAATATACAACTTTAGGCATTTCTTTCTGGGAACAAACATTGTGAAATATACATTGCTTGTGATGGAAAAGAATAGTTGAAGATGTTAAAGAAATATCGATCGATTAACTGCTGCTGCTTAACTATCGATGAACAGTAGTGAAATGCTTTAGAATTTAACGATGTTGCCAGAGTTTTATTAACGATTATATAAAGTTATTTTACTTTTTAATATAGCTAGAATTCCTGCTAGCCGCTATTTCACAATTTTACCCGCGATTAGCATTCGTAAGCCGCCAGAGCTAACGGGAAAATAGCTGAATTGACAACACTGGTTTGCATATACATACAAACGTTGCATGAGTTCAGTTGCGTTTACTAGATGACGAGTATTGAATAAGAGAAACAACTACAAAGCGTTTAATTATTCCAGTGGCTTGTCTGGAATATAATACTTAATTGTATTATATTATTACTATATTTTAATAAGAACATTTTGTTGTTTAGTCCAACTCTTAGTTCTCATTTTCTAATGTTTTCCGTTTATATTTGCTTACCTGAAGCTTATCGATTTTTAAATAAAATCGACTCAAGAACGATTTGCCTTCATATGTCATAAATGCATCGTTATGTCTCTGTATGCCTGCAAGATTGTAGACAATTCCATTCGTCAGATGCAGGCCAGCCTCGTAGGTGATGAAGAAGGGCTTCTTAAAAAAGTCAATTTGCTTAGACAATTTTGAAAAAATTAAAAACTTTGAGTTAAACTTACAACAGAAATACTCTCTTTCATGTCTGGCAGCTGTAAATGCTCTATACCGAGTTTTTGAAGATGTTCTAGGACCATAGGTGTTACCACATCGACTTCGGCATTGATATTTGTCCAGCCTACGTCATCCTCTGTAAAACCACTCGTTGTCTCGGTTTTATTCTCCGCATTGCGGCGGAACCTTTAATACAAATAGAAAGATCTTAGGTTTAAGCAAGTACGAACAGTTAAGTTCAGTTGCCGACTATAAAATATCCGGTAATTTATAGGTATTAGTTGTACCTTTACATATATTAAACTCGAATAGTATTAAAATCACTTAACTGCTAGTTATTGATAAAGCTTTCTATATTAACCAGTCGGAAAGGCTACAGTCGAAGTCGACTATGAGAGACCCTTTACTTATTCTTCAAAATGGAAATAAGAGTAACACTAATAGTTTCCATAACGCGTTGTAACGTCAATATGCTCTTCTTCTTCCTTTGGTCCGTCACTGAGTAATATTGAGTTTTGAATCGAGTTTATTATCCGATCGTTATGAAATTTACAAGATACATTAGGACCCCGATGCTTGTCCTGTGTGCCAAAATTCAAGACTCCAGTTTTAAAATTGACCATTATACGCGATTTTAATTTGAATAACTTCCGCGATTATTATCTGATTGCGATGAAATTTTCATGATACGTTAGGACCCTGATACCCGTCCTGTGTGCCAAAATTCAGTACTCTAGCTTTAATATTTTTCGTTTTATGGGATTTCAAAAATTTTGTTCTCGCTTTACGGAGGTGGTAGGGGGCGTGTCAAAATTTTAAGATAAACTTGATCTGCTTACCCCATAGACGAACCACCATACCAAATTTGGTGACTCTAGCTCTTATAGTCTCTGAGATCTAGGCGCTTATACAGACAGATGGACAGACGGACATGGCTATATCGACTCGGCTGGTGATGCTGATCAAGAATATATATACTTTCTGGGGTCTGCCGGACTTCCTTCGACCTGTTACGCACATTTTGACAAGCTTAATAGATCCTTTTTTACTTTTATTTAAAAAGTAAAGGGTCTAAAAAGTTCTTCAGGATTTCCGGAGGCGTTTTGATAAAGTGAAAAACACCCAGAACTCCATTAAGATAATACACCTCTATACACTAGCTTTAGAGTATCTAAATTGTTATATGCCTATTCTCTTTAAGAAGACAAAACTTGCCATAGTCAAGTAAATTTCCTTTTTGACAATTTGGTAGCATATTTTTATTTATTTACTCTACTTAAGTGCGTATTAGTACAAATTTTTATGAATGTATAAACGTATTTGTTGAAGTGAATGAAAAACATTGTTTATTTCATTTTTAAATGCAGACCATTCAACTAAGTTTTCTATTTTAACTGGGCAATGCATTGTTTAACGCCTGGTTTGTTGAGATATGAGAAACAAATCGTGGGATGCTCGGATTTGAGGCAACGAAACTCTTACTAAAGTAATTTGTGAAGATGAAAATGTATATAAACATGTTAATTACTTTAAAAAGATTGAGTAAATTTCTATAAATATTTTCAATATTTTAACTAATCTTAAAAAAGTTTCATAACTCTGCGAATTTAGATAAATACTAAACAAATTTATTTTTTTTGTTTTGTTCTTATTGATTTAATGAGGTTCGTATGAAAAAAATACAAATTTAAAATTAATTACCTTCTTGACTCCTGCTGAATGTCACCGCTTGTCGTGGGCACGATGAATAATATTGCAATAAAGCAAAAAGTCATTACAGTTCTAGTCACATACATAACTTTTTATAAGTATCACATGTACTACGAAAATCGTAATTATTTAAGTTTTAATTTTTTATTGCTTTATGATTTGTTTTCCTTTGGTTTTATACTTTGGAACTGTATAGAAAAATAGTTAACACTATAAAAATAGAGATGAGCAAAGTAAAAAAATGGCCAAAGCATTTGCTAAATTAACTTTTATAAGTATTTTTATAAGTCTTGTATATCTTAAATTCTTTGCACTGACTCAATGCTCAACACAATTCTGGGAATTGGAATTTTTCCAATTGTTTTTCACGGGCAAAGTCGGCATATTAAAAACTAGTACACTTTTTTATCACTTCTTTTCACATAAAATGAAACATTTTTGTTCTAAAACCGTTCACAAAAGAATTATAATGATACCAAGAATACATCTTTGCCCCGTTTAACAGTATAAACTGGGATCGAAGAAGTTCGCCGACAATTGAAATGATATTAAACGAATACCAAAATGTATTTGTTTTTATTATAATATTTGAGATTGCTAAGTGAATTTGGATGGCCGTAATGTGAATTGTAAACTGGAATTGGTAAACCGAAGAAATTCCTCATCAGTTGATCGACAATCAATAACTTGTATCTTAACAATGCACACATTTTCAATTATCTTAAACTACACATGATTGTAACTATTTATTTATGTATATTAAATCACTTTGATGAGAAAATTAAATTGATCTAATCATATTTACATCCACAATAATAATTTTAATTCGTTTATTTGTATGTATACAAACACACAGAGATGTCATAGATAAACAAATTATAAATTGAATTTGCTTGCAAGACACGAATTTAACGTACTCATAAAATAAGTGCAAATATGTACACACAACTACAGTCGCACATGTATATAAGTATAAATACATATATATATATATATATATTTATATTTTATGTTTCAATTCTATATTAAATTTTAAATTCAATATTCATTTTGCATCGCTTTAATATGCACACAACGCGCTCAAATGTTTTGAGTATTAACTATAATTAATTTAATTACACGCTTCCTATATTTAGTTATTGCCTCGGACTGCAGAGCTTTTATAAAGTTAACAAATGGCTAACAACCAGAGATCGAACGCTCACCCGTTGACGCGTTCGTGGGAGCGGTTGAAATGAAACTACTGCCGAGTCAAGTCGCGACTTGAATAGATTTACGAGATACGAGATATACAGCGACTGAGCCTCGTTTAATACTTATTTATCATACACAATAATGATCTTGATCTTGTTGAGCTTTTTAACGGGCGCACTAAGTAAAGCTTAACTGTCAATTTATATTAAATACAGTTTACATGTTGAGATTATTATTTCCTTGTAGTAGAGGGCATTATAATTTTGTTGTGAACTGTGTAACGCATTAAGAAAGGCGTGACAGTTCCCCAAAAGTATACTTACATACTTATGTTCCTGATCAGAAGGAAACAGTCTTGACTTCTTTGATTGGATGAGTGTCGTACTATAATATATTTCTGAAATATATTCTGAAAGTTACTACGAAAATCTTTGTGAAGATATCTCATGCAAGCCCACGACTCTGATAAAATTTTACTAAAATCATATTGAAATAAGAGATATAGATACTTATATAAAACGTTTTCATAAAAATCTATAGGGTATCAAAACTTTGGCGTAACTAAGAGAACTTTCCTTTCTGATTTATTGCTTATCCAAACAGCCTGAAAATGGGCGGGGCCAAAAGTATAGATTATTTTCGTTCGATTGTCACAAACAAACTTTCAAAGTTCAATACGAAAAGTAAATGAGTAAACAGGTTTGGAAAATTCACTCCAACTTTTCTTTACATAATAAAAATAATTGCTTTAATTGAAGTGTAGGTCGACGTCAATTGTGAAAACTTGTGCTTAATCAGATCCATCGAGAATTTAAATGGGGAATTAATCATTATCGCTCATCAGTTGGTAATTAATTGCCAGGGATACATATGAAGATATAAAATTAATGATCTTATTCCGCTAGTAGAGATTGAATCTGCAGTTCACAGTAGTAAAGAATATTTTAAAGAAACTCTAGACCTAGAAATAATATTTATTATACTATAATATAGTTTAAGAACGCTTTGACCACTTTCAATCAGAAGTACAATAATTACCAGGATACCAATATAATACACGACACTCTTTAAGCCATCGCTTGTGTGTTTCACCAATCTCGTTTTCTTATGTTTTATTTTTTTACGTTTGTTTTACGCGCTTGCTTGACTTTCGTTCATACAAGCGTATTCAGGTTGAAGAAACTTAAAACAATTTAATGTAAACATAGGAAATGTGTGTATTTAGTTGGTGCTTTGTGAAATGGGATCGATCTTGACTTCGGGAAACTTGAAGTCGGGAAATTTAAGCATGTCGGTCTTGCCATCGCTACCGAATTGCTTGGCAACGCGCTCCAGCTCGTTTTTGATCTCACGCTCGATTTCCGGATTGGAATCGACCATTTTGCCGCCTCTGCAGAGTATATGTGATGATTACTGTTTATTGCTGCTATTCCAGTTTATTTCAGTGTTTACTTACGCGCTCTTCTGCTTATATTCACGAACTTTATCCAGGAACAGCTGCTGGATGGGATCGGACACCTTGTTCAGGGCCGGGGCGATAATGGCAATGTTGCGACGCGACTCGGTGCGCAGTACGCGAACGCCAGTTAAAATAGATTGCGACAGCATCTGGAATATGAATAGAATTGTTAGAATTTTATAAACGGATTTCGGCGTTCGCAATTTGGTAACCTTAAAAAGGTTATGTAATACATGTTGTTATTGCAGCGTTTGGAGTTACCAAAATAAGCAATTAATTGCTCTTCATCACTGTGACTTGTACAGCTATTTTATGTATCACATATTGTTTAATAAATTCTTCATTTTACCTTATTTTCCTTTTGTAATATACCTTAACTGTATTTGTTGGAAATTGCCAAGTGCCCAGCAGTGTGACAGCGCTGTGACAATCAAAAAATACCTAAGAACTTAACACATAAATACTAAACTTTTTGACATAAAAATACCATTTGAATCGAGATAAAACGGTCATACCATGAAGGTGCCCTGATAGGAGAAATTACTTATTATTAAGCGATTTGCGTTCGTTAATTTCAATTTAATTTTTAAAGATAAATTTTGGAATTTCGTCTGACGTCAGTTGTCGATTTTTAACTATTTCATGGAACTAAGGTTGCCACATGTTTAAAAACTGTGACGCCACCTTTTGTCTGTTTTGCGAAACATAAATACGAAGCGGTCAATTCACGATCTGGCCACACTGGTTGCCAGTAGCTGTATTCCACGTCAAACACTTGGTTGGCCGGACGAGCAAAGATTATTTAAAATTTCATTCCAATTAAACGATTTGCGCTCAACATGGTGAGTTTACTACAAGAAATTGACACAGAGCATGAGGACATGGTCCATCATGCCGCCCTGGACTTCTACGGATTACTGCTCGCCACTTGTTCATCAGACGGCAGCGTTCGGATTTTTCACTCGCGTAAAAATAACAAGGCACTAGCTGAACTTAAAGGCCACCAGGGTCCAGTATGGCAAGTGGCATGGGCACATCCCAAGTTCGGTAACATTCTAGCATCGTGTTCCTATGATCGCAAAGTAATTATATGGAAATCAACAACACCCAGAGACTGGACAAAACTGTGAGTGTCATGTTTGTACGATGTATGTATGGGTATGTATGTGTGTATGTCCAATCGGTACATGCAGGCATACATACGTATGTACATATATGTTTGTGTTATCTACAGTAACGCATCTACAATTAGAATTATTAATTGCTGTCGCATTTCAGATACGAGTACAGCAATCACGACTCCTCGGTGAACTCTGTGGATTTTGCACCAGCCGAATACGGATTGGTGCTTGCATGTGCAAGCTCGGACGGTTCCATTTCGGTGTTGACTTGCAACACAGAGTACGGAGCTTGGGATGCCAAGAAAATACCCAATGCACACACAATTGGAGTGAATGCCATATCCTGGTGTCCGGCTCAGGCTCCTGATCCGGCCTTTGATCAGCGTGTTACTTCACGTAATGCAGCCGTTAAACGTTTGGTCAGTGGTGGATGCGATAATCTCGTTAAGATTTGGCGCGAAGACAATGATCGGTGGGTTGAAGAGCACCGTCTCGAGGCACATTCTGATTGGGTGCGTGATGTTGCATGGGCACCATCCATTGGCTTGCCACGCTTGCAAATAGCCTCAGCGTCCCAGGATCGCCATGTGATCATCTGGAGCAGTAATGCTGATTTGAGCCAATGGACATCAACTGTATTGCATACGTTCGATGATGCCGTATGGAGCATTTCCTGGTCGACCACTGGCAACGTTTTGGCCGTCACTGGCGGTGATAACAATGTATCACTATGGAAGGAAAGCATCGAGGGTCAATGGATACGCATTAATTATGAATCGGGCACTGCCATTCAATCGAAACAGCCACATAATTTACACAATACCCAACAGCAGCCGCAGCAGCCAACACATCTCCAACAGTCGTCGGACTCCGAGCATAGTTCGAACTTATCGAATTCAAATTTGTCTAATTCGCAGCTATCGAACTAGAACGTTTACACGCGAAGCATCTGTATGCCACAGTCCGTTATGAAGGTCGTGGTAAAATTATCTTACAAATGAGAAATATATTTAATATGGAAAATCTGTAATGTTAAAACTATTTCGTATTTCTCTAAATTTCTTGTTAAATATTTCAATTGTAATTAATCCATTTCGGTGATTAGCCCACACACACAAAGTCAACATTAACACTGCCACGAAAATTGAAAATCCACCCAAGCTACCTAATTGTTCATGTTCGCTATGCATTTCAATGTAATTTCATTTCATTCCGGAGAAAGGAAGTTGCTCATTTTAAGTAAATGGAGAACACGTGCCGCAATAAAGTAAGTAGAACACATCAAACCATGAAACGGTAAACACTGTGCGTACTTCCATACTTCAATATATATCCGAGCAAGATTTATTCGACTTGGCTAAGAGTTTAAGTAGTCTTCGGGGGTCTCATCAATTCTCTGGCAGAGAGCAACGACCCCTTTCTGAGTGAGGTAGTTGAATCCTTATTACCGCAGGGTCTCCATTCGTAACTTTATTAGGTGAATCCGTTCTAAATAATAATTATAATGTGCCCAGAACAATAATGGTATTTGTTTAATTGCAATGTTTATTGGCAATTGGCCGCAATATGCAATTACAATAGAAACCAAATTGAAAATAAGTGTTATTAATAAATTCGGAAAATATATTGACTAAATTACGTAAATGCAATTATTTTAAATTATATAAACTTGTTCCAATACAATGCAAAGTTGATAAATTGGATTTCGATGATTTGCTGACTCGCATAAGCAGTTGTACATTAGCAAGCAGTGCACTTTTCGCAACGACTTGACACTGCTTGACGAGACTGTTATAATTCATAGCACAGTTATTGCAGCAAGATTTTTAGTACATAAATGAAATATTGACCTACATGAAAATTAAAAATATATACACATTCTACTAAAATATCAAAACCAAACTGTGTTTGACACTCGGATTAACGACTTACTTTTCCGGATCCCAATGTAGACGATTAACCGTGGAATTGGTATCTAGAAAACATTTAGTCTAGCTTAACGCATATCACATGTTGTCAATAACGTCTTTTAAATATGTTTTTTATCCTCTTGTCCTGTATCTAACCCTTGTGTCTACCATACTGTGTGTTATTATAATTAGTATTAGATTATGTCTATAAGATTCTAGTGTCTTGAAATATAATTAATTGGCGCTCATTATTTCCTGACACCTCAGTGGTCACATTTATCAGCAAATTTGTCCCAGCGGGACAAATCCTCTTACCACCGAATTTCAAACTGTCCATTGATAAAAATAATAAATTAATTGTCTTGTTAACAATCTCTGCTCCTTGACGCTTTGACCTTCTTATGTAAATATATTCCGATTTGTATTAATCAGCCAAATCTATCTAAACATGACAGTCTGTTTATCTGTAGCCCATTTATGCATTTATCAGAAGCTATAGACTTTAACTTATGCTGATTTAATTTGACAGTATTGTTAATGGATTATTAAAGAATTATTGTTGTCGCTGATAACCTGCAGTGACCGACAAAAGTCGTTGCTCGACCCTAATACAGCTATCACTTATAAATAATTAGTGATACGACGAGCGATGCTTAGAGTTGTTAGAAACGTTCTTGGAGTCACATTTCCAGATAATAAACGAAAAAAAATATTAGTGCTGCAAAAACATCGAAGCACTATCGATACTATCGATGTTCGTTGTTCGATGTTAGTTTTATAAACATCGATATATTTTGAGGCCTCGATGTTTTTTTTTTTACAAATTTCCAAATTGTATGTGTTGTCTGCAATAGGAGGTCATCACTTTAATCTACAACTGTGGATAAGTCTATATTCTTAAGTAAAACTGACTGGATAACGCAATTGTGTATTGTTAAATTGAAGAACAGAGATGTAAAGAAATTACAAATTTGACAAGATAGAATAGAAAGTTCAATCTATCGATATTATCGATAGTTTTTGGGCAAAACAACGAAAACCTCGATAGCTCCAAGCATCGATGCTTTTGCAGCCCTAACATATATTCTATAGAATAAGAAATGAAATGTATGTCATTGAGATCTGTTGGATAATGTGTTCTGCATTCAAATACATTTAAATAAACAAATAGATTTACAAATCACTTCCTAAGCGTTCCATGTGTACTAATTGGACTTGAATAATATAGCACAAATTCAATTAAAAAAGGCAGTTTTTAATCTACTTTCCAATTAAATACCAATCAAAGTAGCGCTTAAAAAAAGATAAACAAAACGACTGCATATTGAAGACTTATTAATAATCAGATTTCCGTGGGGCCAAGACTATTCGACAACAGTGTACACTGTAGCGAATTCTAATGGTGTCCTTAGCTTAACACAGCTTTTTTTTTATGCAGTTTTTTTTTTTGTAATTATTGTTCTGTTAAGGAATGTGGTTTTGTAGATTTTTTTAGCTGGTTATAGCTAATTATTGACATAATAACGGGTTCGGCAGGCCATAAAGCCCTTTGACTAGCCGTGTGCGTCACCTAAGTAATTGTTAGTGTTATGGCTCAATGTGCGCCTTTTTTTTTGTACTCATACTAATTGTTGGCCAAGTACGCGTCGTTCAATTTTTGAAAACAAACTTGGGTGGACAACGGTGATGTCATGGATTGCGTGCAACAGAGCCGTCATCAATATACTACTAGCAGCCACAGTCTTAGCCACAGTCACAGCCAGGGGCAGCGCAAGAAAAGCGCCTGGCCTATAGGCACCATAGAACCTCATGATATTGCACAAAAGTCTGGCTGTTTGAAATAACGGACTGTGCAAACGAACTCGTAACCCGCAATCAACGCGGTTTAATCGTGTTTTTTTTTTTGCCCAACACCATTGCCTTCTCTCTCTCTCTCTCTCGCTCGCTTTCTCTGTCTCAGGATTTAAGTTGACCGCATTGTTTGTGGAATAGTTGCAAAAGTTTTCATAGCATGCGGCATTGATTTTTTCGTCTAATTTTTTGACGCGGCTTTCTCTGTTTTGGGTTTTTGTGTTTTACGGTTACTTTTTGGACTTTTACTTTTGTTCATGCGTAAATTTGCATATTCGTGAGCGTATATAGGGGGACCGTTTGAACTTCGGCATAGTTGGGTTGAAAGGTTAACAGAATGCTATACTTACTATCTTATCCAGCGAGTCAGCGAGTCAGCGAATCTATGAAGTGACTTCCGACCTTATAAAGTATACAGTATACGGCTAGAAAGTTCCTTGTTCCACTTAAGTATTATTAACTGAATGCAGAAGTTGCATTACTTTGATTACTACTCCTTTCATTATGAACTGCCTAGAAGAAGTGAAGAAATTCAAGGCTAGATTTGATCTAATCATGTTAGCAATTACGTTCAGCGAGTGAGTTGAGTGAGCTACTATATGTTTATTTACAATCTTTAAACAAATAATTGTTAGAATAAAAGCAAAACAAGTAAATAATTTGTTTGGCTTAGGCCAAAACCTTGAACCAAACCGAAATCTTGTTCTACGAATTGAAACACCGTATTGAGCATTTTCAAACGTTTGGCTACAGCTTCGGCAAGATTTCAGGCTTGCTTCTGTTAACAAGACGGTCAGTCGAACGCACTCGACAGTAGGATACCCTGTGCAGGTCTTTAAAAACGTATTTTGATTATAATGGCAAGGTTTTTTTAGACCCTTTACTTTAAAAAAGTAAAACGGGTCTATTAAGTTTGTCAAAAAAAAAAAAATGTGATCAGCATCAACAGCCGAGTCATGTCCGTCTGTCCGTCTGTCTGTATGAACACCTAGATCTCAGAGACTATAAGAGCTAGAGTCACCAAATTTGGTATGGTGGTTCGTCTATGGGCTAAGCAGATCAAGTTTATGTTAAAATTTTGATACGCCCCCTCCGCCTCCGTAAATCGAAAACAAAACGAAAAATATTAAAGCTAGAGTCCTGAATTTTGGCACATAGGACCAGCATCAGAGTCCCAATGTATCCTGAAAATTTCATCGCGATCGGATAATAAACTCGGAAGTTATTCAAGACATAATATTACTCAGTGTCGGGCCAAAGGAAGAAGAAGAGCATATAGACGTTACATCGCGCTATGGGGTAGTATTAGTGTTACTCTTATTTCCATTTTGAAGAATAAGTAAAAGGTCTCTCATAGTCGACTTCGATTGTTGCCTTTCCGACTGGGTTTTTTACTTTTTACTTTTTGCTTTTGGGTTTTTTCTCTTTAAAAGTATGCACAGGTGTACGACGGACGAACGACCTGATCGAAAAGACAATTTGCAATTCTCTAACCCTAATATAATAAATAAAGATGAATCTAGATACTCCACTCTCCTAACTGCTTATAACGAATGTACTTATGTATTTACTTAGCTACTAAGTAGTACATATAACTAAATTCGTGAGCAATCGCATTATGTACTTTTATATTAATAGCACCGACTATTTTGGGAAACATGAAAGTCAAATGTTTTATTGTTAAGCGTCCGCTTTAAATACGTCATCAAGATTTTTTTCCAGGCCTTGGTCAATGCTACGACACAACTTTGGCTCGTCAAAACACAGTCCTAATAATTAATTTTATTTCTTTAACTTTTATTTGAATATAGTAGACGTTGGTACTATGTATATGTTGGATATAGAAGAAAATACTAACAGATGGTAAAGTTTTAACTGATTAACTTAACTAATCAAGAGTACACACTTGTTGCAGGGCTTTATACAGACTATAAATCAACACAGAAAATATGTTATGATAATTTCAGATAGGAGTAAGCATTAGTACTTTAGAGTTCACAAATATATTGATAGCAGAGTTCCTAATTGAAAGCGATAGAAGCGATCATTCAAATTCGAACAACTTTTGTATTTATTAACTGATTATTTCTAAATAGTTCAGTGCTAGAATAAGAATAACAAGTATACGTGCACCTAATTTAAAGCATATGCTCGTATTTTTTACATATGATTGATACATGCCGTACACAACAAATTTCACTAAGTTCGAGATCTTAATTTGTGGAAATAGAGTATAGTCTTCGAGATGTTTATATGTGGGCAGAAATGGTTATTCTTTTCATATCCATAATCGTATTTATTTGTAAACTAAGCAAATTCTAGGTATGTTCTCTGGATAACTTTATAATTCTGTGATTAGATGTCAAAACGTTTTAAAAATATACATTAGCCAATCGCCAGAATGTTTACATGCAAATACTTTAATACTCTTAAAGAATTTGTGACCCAGCTAATTGAAAACCAGACCTGAAATGGAGAGATCTGTGAATCTGACCGGGCATTAGCTCAATGTCACAGAATTCTTAAGTAAAACTGACTGATAACGCAATTGTGTATTGTTAAATTGTCCAATTGAAGAACAGAGATGTAAAGAAATTACAAATTTGACAAGCTAGAAAAGAAAGTTCAATCTATCGATATTATCGATAGTTTTTGGCAAAGCATCGAAAGGCTCGATAGCTCCAAACATTGATGTTTTTGCAGTCCTACACAGAAAACAGCATAATAAGTCGGCTACTGAAACAATACAAGACTGTCGATAAGCTTGTCACTGCAGCTTTATGTGTCAGCACAACTTCACAAGTCCCAAGTAATTTCAGACAAACTTTTCTATTACGAGCTTCTGTACAACGAAGTTTTCTTTATAGCGTATTAATTTCCAGAACATTGCAATAGCTACACGTATACGAAATCTTCCTCTATGACGAATTTTCTATAAAACAAAGTTTTTTTTTGTCCCCTTGAGATTCGCTGTATAGAAGTTCGACTGTAATTGCTATTACCAAGTAATTAAAGAAACAGTTTGTTTTGTTTTTATATATTTTCAATTATTGGCAAATTATCTACATTATCAGGAAGAGAGCACAGGGCAACTATGAAGGAAGATAATTAAAAAAAGATCGCTTCAACTCGCTTGCATTCTGTGCGAGAGCAATGTAGCTCGCTTCTCGCAAGGCTCTCACTCTGCCATCTTCTCGCCTTGCTCTTCGCTTCACGCTTCGCATCTCGCGCGCACTCTGACATCAGCCCAAGTCTTAGATACTTATATACCATTAGCGCGTAATAAGAGAAACAGTTTGGTTTATTTTTTTTTATATACTTTTTATTATTTGCAAATTGTTTACATTGCCAATTGACAAAAGAGCAAGTGGCGGAAGCAAAGCTTACAGAACCCTCGACTTGAGATCATTAATTGTCACTTTCATCATTTTGCTCTTTCTTTTTAGTGGCCTCTCCGTTGCAAATAGCGACAATGGCCAGCAAAATAGCACAGGGCAACTATAAGGGAAGATAAATAGAAAAAAAGATCCTTAGTTAACGTCTGCTGAGATAATCAAGTGTTTGACTTACAAATAGTTTCATTTTTACGAGTTTGGTTTTAAAGAACTTCTTAGGGAACTGATGTAAACTCCTCAGTTTTGTCGCGCTTTATAGGATTTCTGCAATGACGTGTGGTAATCTTCATTTGATACGTCGACAACTTTTAATTTGATTTACTTTAGAATTTTATCGCATTTGCATTCGTCTCAGATGGCGAGACAAAAACTTGTCTGAATCATGTCTAGACGATATAATCGAGTATTCTTCAGTTATAATTTTAAGTGAATTTAATTACAATGATGTTTAGCGTAATCATAGATGATCTTTGTTTGGTTAGTTACTTACATAACATTATACATAGCTATTAGGACTATAATTAGTTCTAAATTTAGTGGCTTTTACTGGGTTTCAGGAATTGACTTGCCCTCTTACTCCAATAGACTTCTATTGATTAACCTTCCATCTCTAGTGAACCGACGCATTATGCTGGGTGTGGTTTTCTTATTAAAATTATTTAATGGTGATATTGAATTCTCTGTTTTATTAAGCAAAATAAATTTCCCTGTTCCTTCTAGACCTACTCGTAACTTTATTCCACTTACTCTATGAAGCCTTTCGAATTCTCTGTGTGGATAACAATAGACTTTGTCGAATTTTCGACTCAGATGCTCTTTTCATTAAAAACCATATTCTAAACTTTTTAGCAACTAATTCTACATAACAATACTTACTTTTCCCTCAATGATCTGAAATTACTGATACAATTAGTAACGGGTATCTGATAGTCGGGATCTCGACTATAGCGATCTTCAGGTATGGGCAGGGGGAGGGAAAGAGAAGGCAGCTCGCCTACAGGCACGCCAAAAATGTCACACCATTGCAGAACCCTGATACACTTTTCAACCGATCTTTCCTATGACAGCTTTATGATATAGTGATCCGACTTAAACCAAATTTGGTCAGGATATTTAAGACAGGACCAAATGCATAATCTGTGAGTTTGGTTGAAATGTGTTGAAAAATAAAAAAAGTATGCCATACAAATGTATGATTTTCGACCGATAGTTCTATGGCAGCTATATGATATAGTGATCCGATACGGCCGGTTCCGACATATATACTGCCTGCAGCAAAATAACTGATCTGTACCAAGTTTCATCAAGATAGATCTAAACTATCTAAACTGAGAGACTAGTTTGCATAGATACAGACGGACAGATGGACATGGCTATATCGACTCGGCAGTTGATGCTGATCAAGAATATATATACTTTATGGGGTCTGCCGGACTTCCTTCGACCTGTTACGCACATTTTTTTTTTGACAAACTTAATAGACCCGTTTTACTTTTTTCAAGTAAAGGGTCTAATAAACCAAACTGTGTCTCTTAATACAGCGCGTATTAGGATATTGGTATGTTAAGAAAAGGTCAAGTTTGTTTTAGAATTTTGCCACGCCCCCTCCCGCCCCCAAAAATCGGAAAAACCCTAATAACTCGAGTAATTTAAAAGATACAAGTTCCAAAATCGGCATACATAAAATTTACTTTTCTTTCGATGCGTACTAAAAATCGGACAATAAACACCGGAGATTTGAAGCAAACAAATTATCGAATGTACAATGGCAGGAAATGTGCAGGAAATGTGCAGATATGTTAAGATTAACATTTGTATGTTAAGATTAACATTTGTATGTTAATATTAACATATGTATGTTAAGATTAACATTTGTATGTTAATATTAACATTTGTATGTTAAGATTAACATTTGTATGTTAAGATTAACATTTGTATGTTAACAATTCAAGTGCGATAAGCGATTATATGTAATTAATCGGAAGCTAATCTGAGCAGTGTCAAATATATTTAGGTTTATATATAAGTCTGTAAGTTTGTAACTGTTATTTCATTGTTGAAGAATAAGTAAAGGGTCTCTCATAGTCGATTTCGACTGTAGCCTTTCCGACTGGTTTTTTTTATATACTTTTTATTATTTGCAAATCGTTTACATTTGTCAATTGACAAAAGAGCAAGTGGGGAAAGCAAAGCTTACAGAACCCTCGACTTGAGATCATTAATTGTCACTTTCATCATTTTGCTCTTTCTTTTTATGTGCCTCTCCGTTGCAAATAGCGACAATGGCCAGCAAAATAGCACAGGGCAACTATAAGGGAAGATAAATAGAAAAAGATTCTCGGTTAACGTCTACTAAGACAATAAAGTGTTTAACTTACAAATAGTTTCATTTTCACGAGTTTGGTTTCAAATAACTTCTTAGGGAACTGATGTAAACTCCTCAGTTTTGTCGCGTTTTATAGGATTTCTGCAATGACGTGTGGTAATTTGCATTTGATACGTAAACAACTTTTAATCTGATTAATTGTATAATATTATCGCATTTGCATTCGTCTCAGATGGCGAGACGGATCATTTTATATAATATTAAATTTTCTGTAAATGTTAAATCTATTGTCACGGTTTATATAAATATATACATTGCTAGGGGGTTTCGCCCCCTGGTCGCTTCGCTCGCCAACCCCCGGCTCGCTACGCTCTTTTCTTTTATTTTTAAATCCTTAAAAAGCGAGCGTAAGAGAGAGAAAGAAAGAGATATTGTTCGGCCAATGCTAAATGTTTTGCAGACACTGAATCCTCTCCCCCGCCGCTTTTGATTGTTGGGTTTAGCAGCAAGAGCGACAACAATAAATCGCACCCCTTCCCCCTGCTTTGGATTGTTTATTATGCCACCAAGAGCCACTGTCCCTATGGCAGATATAACATATATATATCCGATCTCAGAATGTAAAAAATAGTAAAAATACATAATCTGTGAGTTTGGTTGAGATAGCTCAAAAAATAACAAAGCTCTTCATACAAAAGTTTATATTCCAAACGATTGTTCCTATGGCAGCTATATGATATAGTCATCTGATCTTGACCAAATTTTCTCAGAATGTAACAATGAGTAAGAAATACTTAATATGTGAGTTTGGTTGAGATAGCTCAAAAAACAAACAATTTTTTCCTACTAAGCTTCTTTGACCTTTGACCCCTCCATTTGAACCCCTTCCAGTTGGAATATCGAAAAACGCAGCCTTATTGCACGATAATTATGTCTCAGCTATGTTGTGTGAAACTTTCAGCTGGATATCTTTACCCGTTTGGGCTACAGCGTGATTTCTCAGTGAGTCAGGACAAAGAGATTTATATATATAGATTTCTGAGATTAACGTATCTGCTTTATTTTTCCCTTAATTCAGCTTTTGACTTGGCAAATAGCATAACCACTCATTTCTGTAATATTTACTATATTTGTATACCCTTGCAGAGGGTATTATAATTTTGTCACGAAATGTGTAACGCATGAAAGCAGACATCTCCGACCCTATAAAGTATATAAATTCTTGATCAGCATCAACTGCCGAGTCGATATAGCTATGTGCGTCTGTCCGTCTGTTTCTATGCAATCTAGTCTCTCAGTTTTAGAGCTATCTGGATGAAACTTGGTACAGATCAGTATATTTGCTGCAGGCAGTACATATGACGGAAACGCCCGGATCGCAGCGATAAACCACTGCAAGCATTTTAAAGTGCAATCGCTCGAAAGATGTCAGAGTGAGAGCGAAGCGAGTTGCGAGTTCAAGCGATAAAGCAAGAGCAAAGCGAGAGAGCAGTTTGTCAACTCGTTCAGAGCGTACGATTGTTTTGTTGCATTCTGTGCGAGAGCAATGTAGCTCGCTTCTCGCAAGGCTCTCACTCTGCCATCTTCTCGCCTTGCTCTTCGCTTCACGCTTCGCATCTCGCGCGCACTCTGACATCAGCCCAAGTCTTAGATACTTATATACCATTAGTGCGTATTAAGAGAAACAGTTTGGTTTATTTTTTTATATACTTTTTTTTATTATTTGCAAATTGTTTACATTTGTCAAGTGACAAAAGAACTGTGGGGGAAGCAAAGCTTACAGAATCCTCGACTCATTAATTGTCACTTTCATCATTTTGCTCTTTCTTTTTAATGGCCTCTCCGTTGCAAATAGCGACAATGGCCAGCAAAATAGCACAGGGCAACTATAAGGGAAGATAAATAGAAAAAGATCCTCAGTTAACGTCTGTTTAACTTACAAATAGTTTCATTTTCACGAGTTTGGTTTCAGAGAACTTCTTAGGGAACTGATGTAAACTCCTCAGTTTTGTCGCGTTTTATAGGATTTCTGCAATGACGTGTGGTAATCTACATTTGATACGTAAACAACTTTTAATCTGATTAATTGTATAATATTATCGCATTTGCATTCGTCTCAGATGGCGAGACGGATCATTTTATATAATATTAAATTTTCTGTAAATTTTAAATCTTTAAATTGTCACGGTTTATATAAATATATACATTATTTCTGAGATTAACGTATCTGCTTTTTTTTCCCTTAATTCAGCTTTTGACTTTGCAAATAGCATAACCAGTCATTTCTGTAATATTTACTATATTTTATGTTATTATTTTAAAATATATATATATTATATTACACACTTGATATGTATCTCAAATCGAACATAAATGTTTGCAAACTCAAAATTGCCTAAAGAACAGTATTCATTTTGTTTTGTTGGCCAGTTTTCGTCACTATGTTATGTATAGATACATATACATATAAATGCATTAAAAGGTTATGGCCACGACAGTAAGAACTAAAGGTAATGCTTATTGATGTAAATTCGTAGATTTGCATGCAACATTTGGTAGAAAAAAGTAATCAGTATATATGCGTTTATCGACTAGTAAATACTCTGTACTAGTTGTCGTATGTATTGTTAGCATATATATATATATAAAATTATTGATATTTTCTATTCTAATTATCCGATGATTCCAGTTTCCAGTTTACGATATCATCAAAAACGAAATATAGCTTACATTTATAAATAAAGTAATTAATAACTGATTATTATATCAACAGATTGCAGGGCAATATAAACAGATTGATGAATGTTCTAAGGCCGCGCGCACACTGGGAGCTGAAAGCGGAGCTGACAGCTGAGCTTATAAGCAAAACAAACGCACTGCATGTATGAAAGCGCGCACACTGAAAGCTTAGCTGAGCAGTGTGCGCGCTTTCAGCTCCCACTGTGCGTGCGGCCTAAAGGCCGAATAAGAGTAGACAACTTGTCTCTTGGTGTAAATTGATAATAAGTTAATAAGAGTTAATAAATACAACGTAACTGAATTATTGTACGTCTCATTGCAAGCATAGAAACTCATGATCCAAAAAATCTATTCTACTTAAGAAAGAAATGTCTGCTAACAGCAGACAACTCGATATTTCACAGTTACAGGGTATAGAGGCATACGTTGCGAGCAAACTTTCGCTGTCTTTATTGCTCATGATGTAAACAAACTTGCATGTAGAATAGCAGAAGGCAAAATACTCGTATTAAGGAGTTGTTCGTTCGGTTTGGTCTAGCAGCAATTACACTTGGCGATAATATGAAATTAAAGTACCCAAATTGGCATTCACTCAAGAGTTATTGTGGCTGGGTTGGGTTCCGGTTGTGCGCAGCGTAAACGTGATGACCTCTAGGCATGCTCATCGCCAGTTGCCAGTTGCCAAGTTCCACAGAGATTTCATGAGAAAATTACATACATATACATATATATACTCCTAGTAGTAGCAGCAGCAGTTGGTTGACCATTTTGCATTTGGCTGTCGCACTAATTAATCATCAGTTAAGAATAACATGGCAGCCAGATTGTGGACAAAGGAAAAGAAATGGTTATTTAATTACTGACCCATTGCTCCAAGTTAGTGTATAGCTGCAGCCCCTTAATTTTCGTGATATTACTATATAATTTCCCAACTATTTCGGCCACAACATTTATCAATAATGTCAAGAAGTCAAAAATATGTCTGTAAACACACACCATATACACAATATATACATTTAAATATGTATACTTATATATATATATAAATAATTCCGCTTGTAGTTAATTAAGTATGCCATGCAAGAATTTATTCATTTCACATTTCGTCTGCTCGAGGATTTTTTTTGCCGCACATTGGCACAAGGTGAATGAAAGTTACTGTTATTAAGAATTTTCTTTTTAGCTAACATACCAATTTAAATTTCCAAGTGCATATTTGTAATGTATTTTTTACATATTAGCATAGTTTTTATCAAATAAGAATATATTTACTTTTCCATTTTTAAAACGTTTACTCGAATTTTTTTAAAACCCTGTGGGGGTATATTAGGTTTGTAAAAAATATGTAACAGGTCGAGAAGGAAGTTTTGGGCGACCTTATAAAGTGTATAGTATATTCCTAATCACCATCAATAGTCGAGTCGATATAGACATGTCCGTCTGTCCGCCTGTCCGTCAGTCCATCTTTCCGCCCGAACGAAAGGATCTCAGAGATGGTAAGAGCTAGATGCTTGAATTTGAACTCAAAGCACTCCAAATATTTGAAGGTTGATCAAGTTTAACTTTTTATACGCTGTGCCCATTAAAAATGGGCAAAAGTGGGTATATTGAATTTGTGTGAATGTATGTAACAGGCAGAAGGAGGCATATCCGACCATATAAAGTATATATATTATGAATCAGTATCAAGAGCCGAGACGAATGACACCTGTCCGCCTGTCTGTCCGTCCGGCCGTCTGTATAAACGCGTGGATCTCAGTAACTATAATAGCTAGAGACTACAAATTTGGAATGTAGGTTCCTGATTACCATACGCAGATCAAGTTTATTTTCAATTTTCGATATCAAGCCCCGTTTGTTTTAAAATTAGAAAAATCACCATAACATAAGGAATGTTAAGGCTAGAGACTTGATATTTGGCACACATGGTAAGAAGTTTGGGCTTAATGTGTCCAGAAAATTTCATTGCTATGTCACGCCCCCCACACACTGAAAAAAACGGTTTACAAGAGAATTACATCTGGAGTCCCAATATTTCGGCTTGTTTTAAATAAAGTGGCTTAGATTCAGGATAAAAGGACTTGATTCATGGTTCGGTTCAAGGTACCCAAGAAATATGACATGATTTTGCTTCACTTTATCTGTAATTAACTTGTCATAACAGATCAGTTTGTAGGACTTTTTTTTATTGTTGATAGTTACAGTGTGAATTACGCATTTACTTATTTCAATTAAAAGCATTTTGAATCACAGTCTCATAATTATTTGTTCAATTAAGAAAGCTTGCGAGTATATGAAAGATTCATTCATTATGTTTTGTTTGCGTGTAAAATTAATTTCTTATGCTTTCGGCTATAAAAACCAAAATGGCTTTAAATGCTTCACGTTTAGTGAAGGGCAAATGGCTTTGCTGTCACACCAATCACAATAATCGTTTATAACAAGATTAACGCCCTGATAAGATGACCGGTTGACATATTCCACGGCAATGTGCCCAAAAAGAAAACCCCAAGTAGCCCTCACCATTCTAGTAAAAAGGCTAAACAAGTAAACGAGAACGATACGATATTTCATGTGGAAAACACTCGGTATGCCAATGGTCTACATTTCTTACCTTATGTACGACACACACACACACATCTAAACACAACTATCAAGTATCACAATATCCAAATACCACAATAAATAAAACAAAAGATATGACAGAAGAAAGAGTAAACTTTTACACAGAACTAAACTAAATAAGCAAGTTTATTATAAGTATCGTGAAGAGTTTCTTCTTCCCTCATACTACAAATGGCGATTTGTGAAATTTGCCAATTTGGACATTGTGGGCGTGTCATGCAACCTTTTGGCAGAGAGTTCAGGTGGAAAGCAACAAGCATCATTGATGTACTAGGTAGTTAGTAGTGCAAGTGAAATGTAATTAGAGTTCTGCACCCTGTACAACCCAAAAAAAAAAACAAACCAAAGAACACAACGAATAATGGCCAAAATAAGTATTTGCTGTTGTTTTAGCAAAAGTACATTTACTTCTTCTGCTTCTGTTTGCTGTAGTTGTAGTTGTTGTTGCTGTAGTTGTTGTTGTGCGTGCTAATGCTACACTTTATTGTTGTGTGGCCCGTGAAAGTATTAGTTGGAGGCTCCAAAAACTAGGCTATGCAATGGCTCTAATGACTTCGCCATTATTATAATACACACATTGAGTTACACCAAGACGAGGACGAGACGAGGACGAGACGAGGCCGTCGCGACCTAAGCAGAACAACAATAAAAATTGCACGAAGGTAAAACTACAAAACAACAACAACAGCAACATGAACAAAAATCCATCTTCGTTAACGAAACACACGAAGTCCCTACAAGTGCGTTACAGCTTGAAACACACACAGACACACACACAGACACACACACACACACACTCGCACTCACACTCGCACTCACACTCGCATAAGCAAATAGGTAAATTCAGGCATAGTCATAGAGTAGTCCTAATATGAATGCCTTAATACACTCTCTTAGCGAGTACAATGAATAAGTGAATGCATATACAAATGTTAAAATTTGAACAGAATTAAACTATATTATGAATTCTGTGAAACTGCTTAATTTTATATTACTTATAATTGTCTAATTACTAAAATAAAATGAAAAAATTTAAATTACCAGATGACTTAGATTGAAACAGGTTATGACTTGTTTATGTGTCTTTGTGCATTCTCAGAATCTCTGACGTCTGCTAATGGAATAAATATGGCAAAACGTGTGCGCATTATTGGCAATGACGTACATAAGTGTGACTATCCAATTAAATAAACAAATTAAAATTCTTAATATTAAGCTTTTATTTTGCCTTCTTCATATTAATAGGTTAATAGGTTTTACCCTATTAATACAAATAAATCAAATTATAATAAGAAAGTGTCGTAAATCGAGATAGAAAAGGAAAGATAAATAACATGACTTTGAGTTAATTTATTTACAATTTGTTGTAGTGCTGCAAAAACATCGAAGCACGATACTATCGATGTTCCTCTAACTTGCTGTTGGTATCGATAGTATTTTAGACATCGAAAACCTCGATATCTCCAAACATTCATGTTTTTGCAGCCCTAGTTGTCTGCAATAGGAGGTCATCACTTTAAACCACAACTTTGGATAAGTCTATATTCTTAAGTAAAACTGACTGGATAACGCAATTGTGCAATTGTTAAATCGTAGAACAGAGATGTAAAGAAATTACAAATTTGACATGCTAGAAAAGAAAGTTCAATCTATTGATAGTTTTTGGCAAAACATCGAAAACCTCGATAGCTTCAAACATCGATGTTTTTGCAGTCCTAAGTTGTTGTCTACTTTTTATTTAAAACTCAAAGCAAGACTCCTAAGTTTAAGTAAAATATATAAATTTACTACTATTATCTGATACTAAATTAATATAGTAGTATAAGAGCAACACCCCAGCAGCAATCAGCCAATGGTGAGAGTCTACAGACTTCGTTGTCAAGTGCACCCAATTGTTTAGTTCCTTGAGAGTAGACGGGTCTTAAGGGTAGGCCTTTAGACTGGCGTGAGCGAGCGGTAAGTAGCCGTCGAGCTGTCGTCCACGGCGCCGTTAGAGTACAAAATTTAAGCAACGTTTCGGCTAGTAAATTCATCATTTGGATTTCGAACGCGCAGGCGACTGGTTCATTGTTGAGTTAGCTCTAATTCAGATACAGATACAGTTCCAGTTCTAGATCTAGAATTTATTTAAAGTGAAATATAAATCAGTATACGAATATCAAAAAAAAAAAAAAACGAATATAAACTTTTATTTATTTATACTAAATATATATGTAACTATCAACTTGCTTCAACATTGTTTGCGTTTTCAATTGTTGTGCTCTTTTTGGCACGGAACTAGATTTAGTGTTATAATTTGCATACGATTGCTTCGACTCTTACTAACCGCAGTGCGTGAGACGTAAAACTATAAAACATAAAATAATAATAAATACGTTAAGGCGCTTTACATAACACTCGATTTTTGGCGCCTTGATTTCATTTTCTGCACGCTCACACACTCAACACTGAAGTTGCACCAAAATGCAGCCCTTGAAGCGTTTCACACAATGCGGCAGCTTGACCATGCTCTTCGGCGTATTCATCATACTCTTCGGGGTGAGCTCTACGGCATTGACCACATTCGGCAAGACCAATAATCAGCCGCCGCCAACGCAGGGTCCCATAAGTGAGTATTACCTCTAGACGTAGAGTTTGTGGAGGTAAAAACAGTTTTAAAAAAGAAATTTTTTAAATTATTATTAATGCGATTCATTTGGTGTAGAATTCCTGTCAACATTTATCGAATATGTGAAAGAATAATTGAATACGTTTTGAATTATGCGAATATTTCTATATAGAAGTTCTATTGGAGTAACATAATCTTCGGATTTAGGAACACTGCAGAGCAAATGATCAAAATGAGATATGTCATTGTTATGTGATAACACTAAGTAAAAAGAAATTTCCAGAAATTTCTACTTTACATAAAAAGGCAACTATGTAAAAACAACAGTATAATTGATAATTTTACTATTAAACCTCTACCACTAAACTCTTCTAAAAACTTTAGAGTTAAATCGAGAAATCTGTGAAAACACTTTGGATTACTTAATTGTAAAGCATTAATTGAACTGCCATTATTTATAAGTATGTATGTTTTTTTAATCGAATTTGAAACCATTGGGAAAGATCCATTCATAAAGTCAGTACATTCGCTTTAGGTATATTTTGATAAGCCTAAACAAGAAAATTGTTGAAATTACTTACTATTTATTACTATTAAGTTTTTTACGAGCTAAAAAAAATAGTCAGCATTTATAATTTTCTTTTCACCTCCAAGCTTCAAGATTTTTATATCCTGTGACCATTACAAGTGGGAAAAAAGGCTATAATGAATTTGTGTGAATGTATGTAACAGGCAGAAGGAGGCATTTCCGACCCAATAAAGTATATATATTCTGAATTATCATTATCAATAGACGAGTCGATTGACACCTGTCCGTCCGTCCGTCTGTCCGTACCTCTGTATGAACGCGTGGATCTCAGCAACTAAAAAAGCTAGAGACCTCAAATTTGGAATGTAGGTTCCTGAATACCATACGCAGATCAAGTTAATTTTCAATTTTCGATATCAAGTCCCGTTTGTTTTAAAATTAGAAAAATCAACATAACATAAGCAATGTTAAGGCTAGAGACTTGAGATTTGGCACACATGATAAGAAATTTAGGCTTAATATGCCCAAAAAATTTCATAGCGATGCCACGCCCCCTTCGCTCACAATTGTAAAAAGCTGATAATAAGAGCAGTTTTATATCTAGTTTTCTCAAAATACTTTCGTTTTAAGACATGCACAGGGTATCCTACTGTCGCACCCGCTCGTTTTGTACTTTAAATTTAAAAAAATAAAAAAAAAAACTCCAAATAAGAAAAGACAATCGATACAAACTTTACATTTTTGGCAATTCCACCCTCACAATCATCCAATTGGGTCGAGGTCAGTTGGTTACAAATGTTGTATGATGTACATTGAGTCAGAAATTGCAATGCTTTATAAAAGCGCACGGGCAATGCCGGGCTCAATTGGCTATTCCAATTAATATGCATCATTAATTAAATGTTTGTTGATCGTTTGAATAAATCAGATTAGACTGTGTGTGTCTCTAGTTAATCGAAACTTGTATATTTATACCAAAGTTGTTAATTGATGACAAACCAAATACAAATGACAGATTGATGTATTTAGAAACGTTTCCTTTTGCTACTTGTTAGCCACATATTAGTCTGTCAAAAACCCCTTGATTATCTCATTAATGAAATAAATATAAATGTTTAAGAGAGTATTAACTATAAATATACCAACAAAAAAAACGGTTATTATCATGAAGGAAGCGAATCGCCTAATCACATGCCGTGTCTGGCGGGTTCACTAGGCAAATACACATAACTAAATTGTTATTGTATAGCTATAGACTCGAGCACAAATCAGAAATTGATCAAACAAGTCAGTCAAATGCAGTGACAACAACGCTAATGGTAAATGCTCAACGATAAAGTCAAATTACCGGCAAATCACGCGCACTGTCAGCCCACACAAACGGGTAGTACAGTGTAATAGAATTCAAAGTAGTGCTAGTATTAGTGGGAGCAGAGTGTAGGCGTTGCTCTGGCTAATTGCCAACAGTTGCGCTACTCGATTATAAGATATAATTAAAATACATATGATTGTTGTATCAATACGTTTTCATTCGATTTACAGTCAAAGGTCGTGAGTGCAACAATCACGATGATTGCGCGGCCATAGACCGTACCAGCTGTGTGAAGGATGCCAATGACTACAAGCTGCGTTGCCTCTGCGGAGATGATTCACCACCATTCAATGGAGTGTGCCCAGATGTGCTCAAAGGTATGTATGTATGTATGTAAGCGAGGAATAAGGTCATCTCAAAATAGAAAACGTTACCATTGGCCGCTACATGTGTGTTGTGTTAGCACCTACCTAATTGCTGCACATTTTCCATGTACAATTACATTTATAATTTAAGAGCCCAGCTTCTTGGCAGCTTGTTGTTTTGTTTGTCAGCGACACAAGTGCCAAGCGGCACTAAATGAGAATTAAACAAAGCATCATCACATATGTACATACATATGTATACACACGTACATACTATGCTCGTATACACGTTAGTGTATACTATGTGTAACATCCTTTCAAGATTTGCTCGTGGGACCTCTTAATTTATTTAGATTTCCATCTGAGACTCACAAATGTCTTTCATTTCGCTTCTATATATTTTTGCGCCTAAAAGTGAGCAAAATTTTCTGCAGTTGTTGAAACTGTGTTTGACAAGCAGATACCACGTAGTCTATGCTTCGGGGTGCCTGGAAAGCAGCAAAGACTATGAACTTTAATTTTTCATAATCAAATGTCACACAAATGCTTAAAATGATTCACCTAGCGTATATGTATTCTTAAGATACGTGCCAGAACCTTATGTATACATCATTGCTTCAAATTACTTTATACTGAGATGAAATTCACAGAAATTTAAAATGCATGAAATTTCCTTGCAAAAGAGACTCTTTTCTCTTTTTAGACCCTTTACTTTAAAAGAGTAAAGCGGGTCTATTAAGTTTGTTTATTTTTAATGTTTTGAAGGTTCTGTAGAATTACTTACTGCATACAATATGATGTTAAATGTTGAAGGTAACTTGAGAGTTGAGATTTTCTTTATGGCAGCGCAAAGTCAAATTTATGTGACAATGTCGTGTCTGAAATAGGCTACCCTCAAAAATCCGCAGTGCCAATTTGTGACATGCACAGCACAATAAAATTGCAAAAAACACGTATGTATATACTGTTACATACCAAGTATTTAGTAAATGCATACAAATAAGTATAAATATGTTGGTATAAAAACAGAAGTCTCTGAAATTGATATTCGGCAAGTTGAATTACGAATATAAAATAAATAAATATACAGCGATAAACTTTGTTATATATTTACCCTGTACTCTGAATTGAAATTAAAATATCTTTGTTTGTAATTGGCACAATGTTGGCTACTGAAAAAACAAGTAAAAACTGTCTTAAATTAAATGTTGAGCAATAAATAATATAATTAACACCTAAAAGTAGACAACGTAGATCAATAAAGTATACATATATGTGTATATATATATTTAGATTTGAGTGTATTAAATTATTTTAAGTTTTTTTCCAACTTAAGACAGTTCCACTCTTCATTTGTTTATTTATGTAGTATAACAATTTCTATAATATGTTTTAAACGTAATAACAAGAAATAAAATATGTAAATATAGTTAAGATGGATAGTTGTTGAGAATAACAAATTGTGACCAAGTTAATACCTCAGCTGAGTAGTCTTGGCTATTTAAGTGTTATGATGATAGTTTAGAGAGTTTAACTTGTATATTGAATAATAATCGATATGTGAAGAAACTATTGTATCCAAAAACCAGTAGCAGTTGATTACAAACTAGTATAAGATATGGTATAATTAATAATAATGTTTGTTTACATTCCAGGATTGCGCCACAAGTGCAACAGCAATAATGACTGTGAGGACGGAATGCTTTGTCAATTTGAGAACAACAATCGGACCACTGGAGTATCCAAGTTCATGTCAAGTAAAACCAAGCTGTGTCTATGTGACAATGACAATGGCTATGTGGAGGATATACTGCGTGATATTTGCAGTGAAGGTAGGTTATGTTGAACATTTATTTGGGAACGTCTAAAACAATTAAATAAGATTTTGTGAAATTTCAGCAAATCCGAAAACAGTGGTAAACCTATTGGTATCCTTCTGTACTCTGTTGGCGCCGTTTGTTTACTCCGCCCACATGAGCAAGAAGGAATTCTAGAAGGCATGGCTTGAGTCGCAAGCGTAATGCAATCCAACAATTTACGTTTATGTCCTTTAGTGATCCATCGAATGTGCCTCAAAAACAAATCAAAAAAAAAAAAGAAATACCTTGTTCGAATCATTTTTATGCTACCGATAATGCTCCCCGATTTCAATAAGCTATCAAATTTGGCTAAATTAATATATAGATCAAATCCAAGTTGCAGTCGTCATTAGCCCAAATGTCGTTATATTGTATAAGTTTCATAAGTACCACCGTCAATTTTATTCGCTTCTCACACAAAGTCGCGTTATACATAGTTTACATATGTACGTATTGTCTAATAAAGGTTTTATATAGATATCCTTAACAATTACTAGTCTGTACTTGATATATAAACTCGTATTACCGAACAACTGTCGTGTAAAATGCATTAATTCAATTCAATAAGTAGACAACTTTAGCACACATTTTAAATAATTTTATATTCTTACTCGTATGTTGGAAACATTCAAATTCAACATTAAACCCCATAAAAATAACAAAAAAGTAATAAAAATATTATAAATGTAATAATAATAATCTGTAATTATAGGCAAACTTTATTCAATTTACTATAAAATGCATTGAAAGCGCATTATCGATGTGAAGCACATTGCACATGGAAAGTTTTACAAGTTCGCACTTAAAATGATTTGCAAATCTCAACTTTAAGGCATTAAATAAATAACATCCAAATCAATTTTGTACGTTTGCAGTTAAAAACTTTTCCCATTGAAAACGTTTTGTCCGTAGCAGTTAAATTTTATTTTATTAAATAAACGTTTAAAAAGTAAAAACTTCGTTTTATTATTAGCGCTAAGAAAATCAACAATTTTTACAAAATAACTAAAATCATTTGTGAATCAATTCTAATTCTGTTGATTTCTGTTGCATTCTTTTGGGAGCACAATATAATGTTTACTGATATCGAATAAGGGGAAGCAACGTTGGTCGGACTCAATGCCGCTTAAATTAAAGTGAACTGGAGTGGGGTAAATTTATTAAATTCATCAGATTGTAAATAAATTAATTTCAAAAATCAAAATTTCAAATTAATACCCAGCAAAAAGTTTAACTCGCCCAACGTGGGGCTCGAACCCACGACCCTGAGATTAAGAGTCTCATGCTCTACCGACTGAGCTAGCCGGGCACTTGATTGCGCTGCGACCAACGTCAAGAAAAAATAAACCATCAGAAATTACAGACAGCATTCATACTGCTGTTTTGAACGCTTCATATTTTTTGTTATTTATAGTCTTTTGGTTAAAGTGCTGTGCTTTCAAAAAAAAAAACCTATATTTATTTCACAGTATTATGTATTCCCAATGCTAGCATGTAAGTATAAATTATTTAATTTCAACGTAACAAGTTGTTGAACTTAATTTATATTCTTAAACAATCTGCCGCTATAGTTGCGTGCTCTTGTATTTACACATGTGTGTGCACGTTTTTTAATGCCAACAACTTTCGCTGTCCCTCACTCTCTTGCCTTTCAAATTTGAGAGAGTGCGAAAACAATGTTGGCATTTCCCCGAGCCCAAAGCTCTCGCACCCAACCAACACTGACTGACGCCGGCTTACAATAAAAAAGCTCTCTGATCAGAAGCTTCATGCGCTGCAAGCAAACAAACAAACGACGATTACGTTAAATCTACGCTGAAATTCGAGAGGTTCGTTGGCTTAAAACAAATTTGTATTTAGTTTTGATCGCAAGTTTCGCAGTGCAATGTTGCCAGTTGTTACAACTCTCGGAAGAACAATAATAAACTGAAAACTTATGATTTATGTTTATAATAATAATTGTTTAATAATTTTAAATGAATAGTCATCGTCATAACAAACGATTAGTTTTTACAGTGCAAACAAGTGTCAACTACGAGTATTAATAAAAAAAGAAATGCAAAAATTAACCAAACATACGAAATAACTTAATAATTAAACACTTAAATAACGTTTCCGCTGTGAATTATAATAAAACGCTCTGATACACATACTTAGAAACTGAAATAGACTATTTAAATAGAGTCTTATTTATTTGAAATTCAGCTGAGAGACACGGTAAGTGGGCGAAATATTTGTTAGCCATTAATGAAACGAACAAAAAGGCTTGGCAACGGGTAGGGGCCCCATCGACCATGAGATCATTTGTAGAGAAGAGTGCTGAGGGTCGCCAAAAAAGCCATCAGTGCGATAATAAATAGTAATCAAATTAGAGAGTAAATTCACAATTGCTTCGCGCTCTTTCTTTCTATTATGACAACATTTATTGATGGTGTAATTTATTTTAATTTGATTTTTATTTTATTGATTTACAAAAACTATGTAAAGCATTTAGTATCAGGACAAACGATTGTTTGCCGAATACACAGATATAGTACATCAATAACGTTCCCTTACCACAAGTGAGCTATGTCAATAAATTCTAAGTCTCTATGAGTTTATTTGAATAAAAAAAAAACAATTGGTATTTTCTTCTAAATATCGTACTACTTTCAAAAACCTACCACAAATAGTCTTTTATTGTTCCATGCAGCTAAATGTTTCAATGTATTCGGATTAAATCCAAACAGGTTTAGTTAAATAGTTTTTAAAATACATTAAATTAAGTATTCAGTATATAAAACGAGTATTTATCGAGTATTGTCAACACTTCAGAGTGCTCAACTAGATCATTATAATTAGTGGTCGGAAGTTCCCTAACACACAATAATTATCTTCAATACAACGGTTATGAAAATCATTGTTATGAAATGTTAAAGCGAACAAATAGAGTTTTTTAAGATACTCAAGAAATTGAGAGATTTTACGACAATCACTTGAAAATTCATTAAGAATTCAGTATACTTAAGTTTTCCTGTTGTTACGTTAGTCCATTTCTGATATTCTCTTCTTTCAGAGCCTGCTACCCGAATAAATAATAAAACTTAAAATGAAATCCAATCCTGCTTCGAATCATGTGTATATCAATGATGCACTCAAGTGTTCTACAATAAGCATCAATTTAAATTTACCAGAACAAAATTACACTGACTATAGCTTAGGAAGTGCATCGCAGGGATCCAAGGAGTTTATATGTAAGTAAAACCAAAAACCTATTTAATAAAATTTGCGAAAACAGTATAAATTTAATCATTTCTTACCACAACTTTTACATATTGCAAACGCTACACACATAATCCAAGGTTTCGTATTGTGCAATTTAGAAAAATATATAACATTTATGAGGAACTTTGCAAACTAAATTCGTTAAATGTGCCCGCTTCAAAATAGAGAATAGTCCAGATTTTCTCACCCGATAAATCGGTTGACTGACCTTGACAATGAAATTTGTGTATGAATGTGAAAATTTTAAACGTACTTACGAGAGTAAATGTACGTCTACGGGATACCCTATAAATATAAAAACAATAAAAGCTTTCTTTGTTAGAGATTCAGTTAGACAAAGAGCATTCTTAAATAAATACAAGTATGCTTCCCTTTGCCTATTATCATTGAGCATAAAGGGTATAAGGAAAACAATAGAAATTCCAATAGCAAAAATATAAATGGGCTCAGTAAATTGGCGCGTGTTTAGAACGTGATAATTTAAATTATTGTCAAAAGTTAGTCAGCGACTTGCAGCGTTAACAATAACAAACAAAAAAAAAATCATAAGCATTTATCGTTATCGTTGTGGTATGCAATTTAAAGCTAACTTTTTGCTTGCTATTGCACAAAAAATTCGTGACGTGTTTGTGTTGCATTTATTGACACATGTGTAAATATTTATCTATAATTCTTTGTGCTGACTGAGTGATCGGAAAGTTGGCTTAAAACTGTCCAGACTTGATAACATTGTTGTTGTCTTTAATGAGATACCCACCAGATGTGAAATCAGGATTGCATTCTGTGTAAAATTCGACTTATATTTATTATATGATTTATGTAGCTGTATTCAGAGTATTAGAACACTGTATTTATACTTACATATGTTTGCCCATGTCCATTTTAGTAACGGAGGACGGCAGAAAATTGAATCCCGAACCAACACGGAGCATCGCTGAGTACACGGGGAAATGCTTAAAAGATTGTCAAAGACGCATATTTAATAGAAAAACGTTTTACAAGAGGCTGCCGATTCTGGACTGGCTGCCGGACTATAAAAGCGAGGATGCAATTTGTGACCTTGTGGCAGGCATCAGTGTGGGACTCACAGTCATTCCCCAGGCACTGGCATACGCGGGCATTGCCGGTCTTCCTGTGGCGGTAAGCAATCCATCTTCAATCTACATAGTATCTCCAATTGATCGTAGATTTATCTTTACTTTTCCTTAGTATGGATTGTATTCCTCGTTTGTGGGCTGCTTTGTGTACATCTTTCTGGGCAGTTGCAAGGATGTACCGCTGGGACCTTCAGCCATTGTTGCCCTAATGACATATCAGGTTGCACAGGGCTCCTGGCAGAAATCTGCACTTCTCAGTCTACTGTGCGGTGTTGTGGAACTACTGATGGGTGTTTTTGGGCTGGGATTTCTCATTGACTTTGTTTCCGGACCTGTTGCCTCGGGCTTCACCTCAGCCGTCTCGCTGATCATTCTCACCTCACAAATTCAGAGTGTGCTGGGCATTACGGCCAATGGCCACACATTTGTGGAGATCTGGAGACAGGTTTTCGCCAACATACAACAAACACGTGCCGCCGACACTGTCCTCGGAATCACCTGCATTGTGGTGTTGTTAATAATGCGTACTTTATCCACTTATCGCATTGGGCCGAAACAAGATGAGAAGCGTTCAGGTTTTCAGCGTATTGTGAATAAAGTGATTTGGATTATTGGCACAGCTCGCAATGCGATCCTAGTTATTGTCTGCTGCATTATGGGATACCTACTGCATAGTGAGGAGCATGGTGCGCCCTTTCGCATCGTGGGAAGTATTCCTTCCGGTCTGCCGAGCGTTAAGTGGCCGCCAACTTCGCTGAGCGCCAACGAAACAAGTGACGGCACTTCACAGTCTTTCACGGATATGATGCACAGCATGGGCTCTGGATTGATAGTGATACCTCTGATCTCGCTCATGGAAAGTATTGCAATAGCTAAAGCTTTCGGTGGGTATTTTTGCTTTAACATAATTACTGATGATTTAAACGAATTTTTTTAATTTTTATTTAGCTTATGGCAAGCCAATTGATGCATCCCAAGAGTTAATTGCCATTGGCACTGCCAATATATTGAATTCCTTTGTACAAGGATTTCCGGGTACTGGGGCATTGAGCCGTGGTGCTGTCAACAATGCCAGCGGCGTGCGGACACCACTGAGCAATATATATTCTGGATCATTAGTTATAATAGCTCTGCTTTATCTTACACCCTACTTTTACTTTATACCAAAGCCTACACTGGCCGCCATTATAATATCTGCAGTGGTTTTCATGGTCGAAATCAAAGTCATCAAGCCAATGTGGCGAGCTAAAAGTAAGTAACATATATCTAACTCCTATACACAGTAATCATTTCAAATTTAACTGCTTTTATGAGAAATACTGCTTTTAAAGTGTTGTTCATTGCACTGCTTGCTACTTATGTTGGTTTAAGCAGTGCTTGTACTGCTTGCATTAAAACAAGTAGTTACATTCAAATTTTGTTCGTTTATTCACAACTTCTAGAAAGCGATTTGGTGCCCGGCCTTGGTACCTTTGTGGCTTGCCTGGTTTTACCGCTGGAGTGTGGAATTTTGATTGGTATCGGTATCAACGTCGTCTTTATTCTGTACAATGCTGCACGCCCCAAACTGAGTATGGAGTTACTTTTAACCGAATCGGGCTTTGAATATATGATGATTACACCCGACCGCTGTTTGATATTTCCATCCGTCGAATATGTACGGAATTTGGTCAACAAGCACTCTCAGCGCCACAATGGACCCGTCGTTATTGACGCCTCACATGTGTATGGAGCTGACTTTACAACGGCTACTGTTATAGACGCACTTATTAACGACTTTAGCCAACGACAACAGCTGCTTTTCTTCTACAATCTAAAGCCTAGTATTTGCAATCTCTTTAAGCAGGTATCGGCCGCCCAATTTGTGGTATATTATCTGGAACAACAGCTGGATGATCTATTGAAGGAGCATCAGTATCACAAGAAATGAAGTAATTACGCTTTAATGTAAATATAGTCTAATTGTTAGTTAAATTAAATATTTATTCATGATTTATTTGTATTATTGAGCTAAACGTTAAGTTAAATAAATTCGAAATATAACGTTTCATTTTGTGCACTCTCGTAAAAGGTGTATGGTATGACACGCAACAGCGTGGTCAGCGTTTTTTCTTTTTTCACAATGTGAAAATTGAGGGAGACTATCGATAGTGTAAAGTCGATACTCGATATATTCTTAGCGCTATCGATAGTGTTACACTTCTAGCGTGTGCTGTATTGGTATTTTTTGGTGCCACTTTGTAAAAACACATTTTTTCATATTGTGCCGCGATTTGAACAAATAAATATAAAATGAAACGATTAACAGACGAACGCACCAAAATTCTCTTCGAGAAGCTAGCTAAATAGTAAGTTGCCTGTGGTCAGTTTAATTATTTGCTATAAAACACGACATTCCCTTTCAGCATTGGCACCAACGTACAGCAACTAATTGATCGGCCGGATGGAACTTACTGCTTCCGTGAACATAAGGATCGTGTCTATTACGTCTCTGAGCGTATATTGAAACTAAGCGAGTGCTTCGGCTACAAGCAGTTAGTCTGTGTTGGAACTTGTTTTGGCAAGTTCTCCAAAACCAACAAACTGAAGTTCCACATCACGGCGCTCTACTATTTGGCACCCTATGCACAGTACAAGGTGTGGTTGAAGCCATCCTTTGAACAGCAGTTTCTGTATGGCAACCACATACCAAAATCTGGCCTTGGCCGTATCACCGAGAACGCTGGACAGTATCAGGGCGTCGTTGTTTTCTCGATGAATGATTTGGCTCTTGGGTTTGGAGTCCTCGCACGCTCCACTACCGAATGCAAAACAGCGGATCCTTTGACAACGGTTTGTTTCCATCAATCGGACATTGGGGAGTATATACGTGCAGAAGATTCACTCTTTTAGCTGTAATTTTATTGCCTTTTTTATATGTTTACCTCCAGTAAAGTTTTACATATTTTGTAGCTACATATAAGTAAATAATAAGCAACGCAAGAATGAACCAAATTGTTTTTATTATGACGCTGAGTGCGTTAACAAAGAATCTTTAGATGGTGTATGTTTGCTTTTCAAAAAGATGGAAATATATTTGGAAATACAGCTGGTTACATTTGACTACGAGCTAAGAACAAAATTTCTGTTCTTTAGACTCTTAAAGTAAAATATTGTGAATTTGTTACCAAGTCACATCGATAATTTTATTTTGAAGAATTTAAAGAAGTGAAATGTTCATATCGGGAGGTTTTTTTATTTTATTGTTTAACACATAGTAAACTTTCATATAAAGTACTAAAAAAACATACATGAGTGAGTTGATAGATGTCATTTAAAAAACGCAACAGGCCATTTTGTTCAACTGCATTCATATACTTGTGACAAGTAACAGGTACAATCATATTTCTCTTCACAAGCATAGTGTGCTAGTATATCGGTGTGTTCCATCGATGATTTTAGCTTCGGTGGTTTAAGAAATCGAAGAGAGTAAACTCTTAAAAAATGTTTAAAATATCGTAGAATGTGGCAAACGTAAACTTTTGTTTATTTTTGTTTATTATTTATAAAATAAATGCAATGGAATTAATGGTACATCGAAACAATCGATCTATCGATTGCAGAAGAAAATGTATCTATCGTACGAGTAATCGATACTACCGACTATACCATATATGTTTTTGCAGCCCTAGTTCACACATAAATAGTTTCTTTTTGCAATAGCGCTAAGATATAAACGCAAACAAAGACAATAAGTTAAAAAGGGCCAATTCAATGGCACAGAAGGTGAAAGTGGCTGCAATATGGCTGCTGCTGTTGTTGCTTCAAGGCGTTGTTGGTAAGGACTCGAAGGCAACAGCGGCAAAGTTATACATTTGTATATGTAGCAACTTCTTTGACCCGCCTACACACAACACAAATGTATTGCTGACTCATCTAACCGCTTTAAATTGTCCTATGCAGTTCTTGGGGAACGTACGCGAGATAAAATGTACCAGCCTATTATAGGCGCAAGCTGTTTCCGGCGCTTGAATGGCACACACCAGACTGGATGCTCATGTGAGTAGAAGGAGGAGGTTGATAGATGCATGGCCTGTGATCAACAATAACTCTGCTTTCATTTGTCTCACAGCAACGCATTCGGGCTCAGTCGGCGTACTACATTTAATAAATGTTGAGGCCGACTTGGATTTTCTGCTTAGCAATCCCCCATCGCCACCATATGCACCGCTCATCCCACCACATTTGTTCACAAGGAACAATTTAATGCGTCTGAAAGCGGCAGGGCCAAAGATAATTTCCGTTGTGCTGTTGATCAATAAACCAGAGAAAATGGCACAGTTTTCGCATGAGCTCACTTGTCCCAATCAGTATAGTGGACTGGGCAATAGTAGCGAGACTGCAAGCTGTGATGCTAGTAACGTTGCCCTCACCTGGAATCCTTGGGGCACGGGTCTCCTGCATGAGGATTTTCCCTTTCCCATATATTATATTGCCGATCTTGATGAAATTAACAAATTGGAGAATTGCTTTGAAAAGTTTAATAACTTTGAATACGAGTCGCATGCATTGCGCAGTTTGTGTGCTGTGGAAGTGAAGTCCTTCATGTCGGCAGCTGTTAATTCTGAGGTGTGCATGCGTCGGACGAATTTCATTAACAATCTTGGTGGCACCAAGTACTGTGATCCCTTGCAGGGACGCAATGTTTATGCCACATTATATCCGCGCAATTCATCTGAAAACATAGGCGATGGTGCTATACGCAATATCAATCCCATTGAGAAATTTATAATTGTATCATGTCGTCTGGATACCACAAGCATGTTCGATGGTGTGGGTAAGTGCAGTACATTATTATTCTCTATCACTTAATAATAATTATTCTTCTAGGCTTGGGAGCTTTGGATTCGCTCATGGGCCTGGCCACTATGGCGATGGTTGCGCAAATGCTGCGGCTTCTGTTGCCTGCACAGAACTCGTTGCCCGATCCTCGCCGGAATGTGCTTTTTGTGGCTTTTAATGGTGAATCCTATGATTACATTGGCTCTCAGCGATTTGTCTACGACTTGGAGAAACTGGATTTCCCCACACGCTCTACACAGAGCACTCCAATTTCATTTGAAAATATCGAGCTAATGCTCGATATTGGCACACTAGACGACATTGCCAACATTAAGCTGCACACAGTTCACAAATCTTCTCCATTGGCCCAGAAATTGCTACAGCAGCTTAATCGCTATGCCAAGTCGTCACTGTATAACTTTAAAGTGAATTTCGAATCAAGTGTCGGATATCATATGCCACCAACATCGGCACAATCATTTTTGCGTCGTGATTCCAATTTCCCAGCGTTCATCTTGAACGCGGTACCTGGAAACAAATACTACCACTCAATTTATGATGATCTGGATAATGTTGGATTTGTATATGCTAATACCAGTCAAGATTACACAAAATTGGCTGATGTAAGCGATTTGAAGAACTTTAAGGCAGATTCTCTGCAAATGAAAGTCCGCAATGTATCTTCAATAGTGGCCATGACGCTTTATGAGACTTTAACTGGTAAGGAGTATCAGGAGAGCAAAGTGGCCAATCCTCTGTTGGCAGATGAGTTCTTCTATTGCTTCCTCCAGTCGTCAGACTGTCCGTTGTTCAAAGCTTCTTCCCATCCGGACAGTCCAAGTGGTCTTCCACTTCCGCCCATGCGGTGAGTATAAATGCTAAAATACATTGCATGTTTAATACGTTGTTAAGACTTGATTTATCTTTTTGTACAGCTACATAAGTGTATTGGGTGGCTCGCAAGAATCTTCGGGCTGGACATATCGCCTGCTGGGTTATCTACTTTCGCAACCACAACCACAAGTGCCAATGGAAAATTGCACACAACTGCCAATGTCATATTTTGCCGGCTTTAATGGCACTGGAGAGTGTCGGCTCACCACTCAGAACTTCACAAGTGCGCTAAGTCCCGCATTTCTCATGGATGGTGAGTCTCGGAATCCTTTATCCGTGTTCTATCTGAAATTAAACTCTGGCTTTCGCATTTCAGATTACGATTGGAGTTCAGGCCAATACTCTACATGGACTGAATCAACTTGGTCGCAGTTTAGTGCACGCATCTTCTTACGTCCGTCCAATATGCATGAAATAACCACTTTAAGCATTGGCATTGTGGTGTTTATCATATCCTTCTGTCTAATATACATTATCAGCTCACGTTGGGAGGTACTTTTCGACGATGTTCCTGCTAGTAATGCGGCGTAAGTTTGTATGTAGTTTAAAGTTCAGCTGTCGTCCTTCCATATTGTCATTCTTCATGCTTAAGGGGCCTAATCTCCTATTATCAATGCCTCGACATTCTCACGATATCTCAACAAATTGTTCGTTTTAACATTTTAAATTCCTTGTTGATTTCAATTAATTTTATATTATTTTTAGATTATTTAATTGATGATTTTAAAGCTAAGCTGACCCTGTAGCACAAACAACAGTAGCGACTTCATCTTTAAGCTCTCAGCTGTGCATGCTAAACATATTATAAAGTACTTAGTTATTCATATTAAAGATCCTAAATATTTTTAATTAATATTGTTTGAATTTGATATTCTAGATTGCCGCCGCCAACGGCCTGTTAGTTGCAGAAAAATCGGAAGGATACAAACAAAAATTAACAAAACACATAAAACTTACTTTATATATTGAGCGGGAATTGGCATTTAAAGATCTAAATGTTAGTAAAGAAAGACCTCTTAAAAGAAGACACTAAATTGATATTTTAACTCACTTCGTTTAAGTAATAGGAAATAAACATTTATTTTATGTATTTTTGTATTTTAAAGACTTATATTATATATAATTGTATCATAATTATAAATTATTACGAGATTTACGAAAATGTTTCCATGTTTTGTCTGCTTTTAGTTGTACATAAGCAACAACTAGTAAGTTAACTAAAAGTAATTGAACAATAAACTGATCTAATAATGTATAAGACATGAAACTATACAATAATCCATGCTAACTAAATTTATGCACATAATGTACATACTATACTCTGATCTTGATTAATTATACAAATCTCAAAATTACAAGATGCTAATTCTTTCACATATTTATATAATATCAAAACTTTAAATTTCTTCTACAAGTTTCTCACAGCTTTCAGTTTCTCCTAAGGGAGTAATCGTTCCAACAATGTCCAGCATATCCAGAACCTTACCCAAATCACATTGATTAGCTTATGGTATTATGGATGCTTACTTAATTTGCACCTAGCCATCCCTGCCGTTGTAGATTCACAATTGAATTGGCTATAACACGCTTCGAGGACTTCATATAGCCACCGCTGAGCAACATGACCACAGGAATGCCCAGAGCACGAAAGGTGCTGAACACCAAGCGATCGCGTTCAATTACGCCCTCCTCGGTGATGGCCAAGTTACCTAAAGGATCGCCTTTGAGGACGTCAGTTCCAGCGTTATAGATGACCACGTCCGGCTTAAATTGAGCTAGTGCCTGCATCAGGCAACGATTGAGCTGCCTTAAATAGTAGGCATCTTCGGTCAAATGCTTTAACTCTACACCGCAACGAATGCTAGACTTGGCCTCGTTATCCCTTGGATATATAAACGCATTGTACATATCCAGTATGTACACAGAGTCAACATCTTGAAAGTCACGCTCATGGCCATTTCCTTGATGTGCATCAAGATCGATAATCATTGCTCGCTGTACTCTAGATGAATCCAGTTCAAACAAGCGCACAATCAGCAATGTAATATCGGCATACGCACAAAAGCCACCGCCCTTGTAGGAGCAGCAATGATGGAATCCGCCACCCAAATTGATGGCCCAACCGTAATCTAAGGCCAATTTACCAGCCAATATTGAGCCAGCCGCTTGGTAACGCATGGGACGCAAATATCCATTTTGTACTGTAAAGTTGGGCATAAAAATCAATGGTGGCACCTCCGCAATGCAAGCGACATTAAAACTCCATTTGAGGGATTTCAAATACTTGGGAGTGTGCACACGCAATAACTGCTCCTTGGTAATCTCAACGGGGCTGTAGAAATCGCCGTTTTCCAGTGACAACTCGGTGCATAATAGCTGATAGGAATATGCAACAGTAAAAATGACAAATAAATATATATATATATCTAATGTATATTACACCTGTTGTACATGTTTCCCTTTGGCAGCGTCAAAGGGATGAAGCTTTTCCAGGCCGGCAAAGTGCACGGAATACTTCTTTGAGTAGACAATTGGCAGCTTATCGCGTGTCCTTAAGTCCTCGCATTTCATTTTAGCTTCGCACCTTTGTCCTTTTAGTTTAAAATAAATATTTTTTTAATATTTTAGCAACATTCTAGTCTTAATGACTCACCAAATTAATACTTATATCGATTGTGTAATGTATTAAACATTTATTGAATTCATGTACAATTTATTGCTACCCCTGGAATTAGTATATCTGCACTATATATCCAGCCATTCAATAATTGCTTCACAAATTCAGATAATTTTGCCAATTTAATAATATATTATATTCTTGATAAGCCAATGAAATCCTCTTGGTTTTTATTTTTAAAAACATTACTGTGTTTATAAGCTTAAGCCGTATATTTCGAGGTGGTGGGCACTCAGCTCTTCTGTTAAGCACGAATAATCGGAATGCTGTTATCGATTAATGCTGTCAAGCGCTGTTAAATAAAATTCGTTATCCGTCAACTCATTCAAACTGGTTTTTAAATTATGGGAAAAAACAAATGTAATATCAGAATAGAGACGAAAGTTAAAATTATTAGTTAAGTTCAATAAAAGAGCAACACGTTCGTTTATGTGCTTACATTTTTCATATTTGTTTGGCATCCACTCGTTGTTTAAATGTATATCAATATTGTCGTTAGCTAGTAAATTCAAATATTTTCGATTTCGTTTCGGTAATGCACAGTACGCTCGTGAAGGCACTGTATTGCACGATAATTGTTAAGTAAAGGACATCCACGTGCGTCCTTCAGTAACCAAAAGTTTTGTAGCTAGATATAATGCTATTTCTTAGTAGATATTTGTGAGAAATAAGGTTTTAGGGCTTACACATTTTTCCGATACATCAACAGGCTTGGGAAACACAAACCAATTCACCGCCTCAGCGCACGGAGGTGTTGTAAGCGAGCCTACAAGAATACACAGGTTTTTTTTATTATAATTTAAAGTTTGTAAGACATGCTAACCTTTGTAGGTAAAGAACTCATTCCTTTTCATGCCATTTAATATATCTCTTAAACAAAAATGACCTCTGATTGTCGATGTTTTATTATAATCTTTGACGTGACTCAGCTCAACGAAGAGTTTATTTAGGATCGGCGGTGTTAGCTTCGGACACTGCATAATTACGGAGGTAAATATATGGGTATGTTTATGTCAATTAAATGATTGACTTACAGGTACTGATCGCAACATTATTGCCAAAACGACAAAGCCATCTGGATAGCACATGGCATCCTCTTGCAAAGCGTATGCACAGTTCTGATGCAGGATGTGCAGTTCGGCATCATAGCGACTGGAGTTTATCATATGCTCTGAGCCCTTGCTATCTGGCGATCCCCAATGGAAATGTATCTGCATGGCCTTGTAGATGCACTCCAGTTTACATCCACAAACAGACGGATGGTTGCCATCGCCAACGGGTGGTATGAGCATTGTCACAGTGTGTCCATTATTGGTTAGTTTCAATGGGCCGCACAATGTTTTGTTGTAGTTAATAAAGCATAATCTTGGCGCCATCGAACAGACAGCCTAATGAGCATTTCTGTATTCCGCCATGGTTCAATCAGTTAAAAAAAACTTACTTTATCATTGTTAAGTGAAACAGGCGATTGCTGTTTACCAGTCTTCACTTTCCAATCTTTTCCTTGCTTATCATAATTAAAATGAGACAATTTCGAAAATTTCCTCACCACATTATGCATTTTGAAATCTGTTCCTATTTTGCCAGATAGATTTTAATACGATTATAATTTTGATTAAAAAGTACAGGTTCCAAATAAAACTCGATATTTATGATTTTAATTTGCAAGTGTCTTTTTTTTTTTGGTTTTTTTTTTAATTATATATGCATTGTTGATTATATAGTTTTTTTTTGTTTTGTGAAGTGGTCTAAAATAGAAGCCTCTGACGTCTATAATAGACGTTTCTGCCGTTTAGGTTCTGGAGCGCGCGATAATTGTTGATCAGTGGTTGTGACTGTGAGTCCATCAAATTCCATAGTTTACTGATCTGGCTACGTGAGAAGTCAACAGGTCTCTCAAACACCGTCCAGGTAACTGATTCAGCGCAATCAGGTGTGGTCAATGAGCCTGTATTAAATATATACATATATGTGAGAACATTAATTCACAGAGAAAAGTAACTATTTTTTTTAAATACAAACCGCTATATGTGTAAAACGCTGAAGTCGCAACGTTGCCCAGCAACTGCCTTACAGTTAGCCGATCATTAATTGTCGAATTGGATTGGTATTGGATAATATTGGGCAATTCATTAAATACCCTGTTGAGACCAGACTGTGATGGTGTTGGCCTACGAACAGATTTAAGCATGACGCCCAGGACGGCCAGTCCATCGGAGAAATTACTGGCCTCGCCCACGGACATATTGGAATACCGGGTATTTTTGTGAACAATGTGAATCTCTACATTGAAACGCTCAGAATTGATGGCATGTTCGGATCCCTCGTTATTGGCGGAACCCCAATGAAAGTGAACGCTCTGTGCATCGAAGGTACCTGGCAACAATCCACCACGAATGGTGGCACGTTCTCCATTACGGGTGGCCGGCAACACCAGGTTCGCTGTGGTGAAATTTGATTTAATCATCGAAACCCAACACAAATGTCACAACTCACCTGTGTGACCATTGTTTGCCAACAATAACGGAACCTGCAGTGGTGAATCGTAGTTTCGGAATTCTATGGGTGCAATGTTTCTCACGATGGCCTGTAAAAAAGAGATTCAGATACAGATTGCTAAACCCGGGACTCGTAGAGTGCAAAGGTATATTGAATTCATTCATTACAAAGTATGTTTCAGTAATTAGGAGGCGTGTCCAACTCAGTACAGTACAGCTTAGCATTAAGAGCCAAGTCGATAGCGCCATTTTCATCTATCCGCCCAATGGAGTGCCTAGTTCTTAGAGAGTCATCAAATTTGTCACACAGGACGCTATGAACCTCATGATTTTTATACCCTGTGCCCATTAAAAATGGGCAAAAAAGGCTATAATGAATTTGTGTGAATGTATGTTACAGGCAGAAGGAGGCATCTCCGACCATATAAAGTATATATATTCCGAATCAGTATCAATAGCCGAGTCGATTGACACCTGTCCGTCTGTCCGTCTGTCCGTCCGTCCGTCCGTCTGTCTGTTCGTCTGTATTAACGCGTGGATCTCAGCAACTATAAGAGCTAGAGACTTCAAATTTGGAATGTAGATTCCTGAATACCATATGCAGATCAAGTTTATTTTCAATGTTCGATATCAAGTCCCGTTTGTTTTAAAATTAGAAAAATCACCATAACATAAGCAATGTTAAAGCTAGAGACTTGAGATTTGGCACACATAATAAGAAGCTTGGGCCTAATGTGCCCAGAAAATTTCATCGCGATACCACGCCCCCTTCGCCCACAATTGGAAAAAGCTTATAACAAGAGCAGTTTTATAGCTAGAGACTTGAGATTTGGCACACATGGTAAGTATCCTACTCTTAGTGTGTGCTACAAATTTCAGTACGATCGGATATTGAACTCAGAAGTTATTTAAGGAACAAATTTATGCAGCGCAGCAGATGCGTTGCAGCGCAGTAGCAGCGCAGTCGCTGCGCCGCGTCGACGATATAACGAACGAAAAGACGCGTTTGTTCATATAGTATGTTTGATTTGCCTTTCGGCCGCTGTGGCGCTAAACATAAACAATCAACAGCTGCAGTCCAGTGTTGCCAGACTATCGCAAGCTACATACTCTCGATGCAAGCAAAATCAACTACAAGCGATATATTTAAATCCCATTATAATGAAAATACTTTTCTTTGAAGGTTTTCCTACTGTCGCGCGCAATCGACTGATCGGCTTGTTAATGTTGTGAACAGTAACGTGTTCTCCTCGTGCTCTCGGTATGCAGTGGTTTTTATAACGTTCAAGTTTAAAATTTAACAATTAATACTATAGTATATTCGAATTAATATTAATATATAGTATATTCATATAGAGTGCCGACGAGTCGACTATAGCCTTATTTGTATAAATTTACTTACGTCGTTTCTCACTAAATTAATGGGCGACTGTTTTTGGCCATCGCGGCAAGTTCCTGTCCAGTCAGCTCCTTGCTGTCCATAGTTATACTCTCCAGCCGCTGCCTCCACTGCCTCATCAGCCCTTATCTCACTGAGATACTCAACAGACAATTCTGAATGGAGATCCGCCTTCAAACAGGCAAAACTAATTGCCGATAGCAGAAAGAACTGGACCAAAGGATTCATTTTTGGTTGTTTAGCTAGTGTCCTCTAAGTCACGATGTAACACTTGCAAGAAGACTGCTACTATTGTGAGTTTGGTCAGATCATTTTATAGGTCTACAGGCTTCACCAGCAAACTTCCGTAAGATGATAAGAGTGCCCTTGTTCGGCGTAGTCTTAAATTTGCATAGTAATTGCAAAACGCGTTTTTCATTTCATTTTTCATTGAATTATCATCGTTGCCCAAATCAGCTCATTAACTGACACTAAAGCCAAAGATGTACTTATAAATACCTATGGGTTATATGTCTGTGCAAATACGTGTTGCGGTACCTTAGTGCTAGGTAACTCGAAGTCAAGTTCTCTCGAATTTTTACTTGTTTATGTATTCACTCTTTTATTTGTAAATCCCACAAAACTTGATATCGATTGAATTACGACGCAAACTAAGTCATTTGGAAACGGTACTTAAAAAGTCGTTAAGTGCTGTCTGGACGTAATCGTCGAACATGGGCTAATTTACGGTTCTTATGTTTTTTCTTTTGTAACTAATTAAGAAATACTATAGTTTTCTAAAAAAGAAAAAAGAAAAGATCAGAGAATAGAAATTTATATTTTTTTCCCCCAGTCAATCTTGACACGCCCATTTTTACCCCAGAGCTTTGAAATTTCCGACATTTTAAAGATGATAATCGATGCGGACAATTTCACTATGAATGTAAATAGAAAAGTAAATGATAATAGTCTTGTAAATGAAAGGGAAATTGTATTTTCAATATATTGCAGGCTAGATTACATAGAAATCCACAAGTTAAAACTAAATTTGTCAATGAGCTGCTACAGTTGAGCGCACTCGACTGTGTGGCATCCTGTACTTATTCCGTAAATGTCATACACACGCGAGCAAACAAGCTGCAAGATTTGTACGTTGTAGCGTCAGGGTTCTCTGCTTGTGAAATATGGTATTTTAAACAACTCCCGTGCTTATTATGCAATCTTGATGAAATTTTGATGGACACATCGATGTGCCAAAATACAATACTCCAGCATTAAAAATGATCTCTTAATTCGAATTTATAAAATTGTTTTTTGATTTTCGGGGGAGGAAGGAAGTTTAACAAATTTTTGTAAAAGAAACTGCCAGCTTAGGATACGGGGGAATCTATTTAACAAGTTCGGTGCTTCTAGTTCTTACAGTCCTTGAGATCTAGGTTTTCATATAGGCGGACGGACAGACAGACAGGCGGATAGACGGACGGACAAGGCTTAACTTTGTCAGACAATGCCAAATGTGCTGCCAAGACTTTGAAGCAAACTCGTAAGTGCATCTTCATATAGTGGTCTATAGACGACATTTCTGTTGTTTATACTCTGAAGTTTACGAAAGTTGTTGATCAATGGACGTTTCCGTGAATCCTGCAAATTCCACAATTTACTGATCTGGCTGTGTGGGAGGTAAATAATATTCTTAAACACCGTCCAGGTGACAGATTCAGCGCAGTTAGGTGTAGTCAATGAGCCTGCATTAAATATATATGCAAGTATTTTTTTATTAACACAACAATAGAATTGATTTAAATATGCACCTTTATATGTGTAAAATTCTCGAGTCTCAATATTGAGTAGCAAATCATTCAGAGAAAAGGGATCATTGATTGTCGCATTTGATTGATAACTTATAATTTGCGGCAATACATCAAAAATCTTTTGGAGCCCGGTCTGTTCCACAGGTGTATCCACAGGCGTATCCACAGGCGATGCTTTAATCAAGACTGACAGTACGGCAAGTCCATTCGGTTGCATACTGGCCTCGCCCACACTCATCTCGGCATACCGCCAATTTTTGTGAATAATATGCATTTCAACATCGTAGCGTTCACCATTGAGGACATGCTCGGATCCCTTGCTTTTGGCAGAACCCCAATGAAAGTGCACACTTTGTGGTATGAAGCTACCTCTCATCAGTCCACCATTCATACTCGGGTTCGGAGCAAAGGGCCGTAACTCCATGCTCACTGTTGTGGATTTCGTTATTCAGGCACATAAGAATCTTATCACTCACCTGTGTGACCGTTGTTAACCACTATTAACGGCGTCACCATCATTTTATCATATGAATTGAAACGTATATAAGGTAGGTATCCGTCGACGGTCTGTGAAAAAGCCTATAGGAGATTCTTGAAGATGTTTTTCAACCTTACATCATCGTGTCTTATATCAATTGGCGATTGTTGCTTGCCATCTCTGCACGTTCCCGTCCAGTCATATCCTTGTTTGTCATAGTTAAACTCTCCAACTGACTGCTCCAATTCCTCATCAGACATTTCTGTGTTTAATACAAATTACAGTCTACAAGGAATTGATGTCAATAAATGTAAAAACTTACGAATATTGGCATGTGAACAGGCAAAAATAATAACCGATAGCAAGAGAAAATGAATCTGTAGTCGGAATCCACGTCGGTTAAGAACATTCATTTTCTAATTTAGACCAAGATATTATAATAACACAAAATAACACATGCCAGAAGACTGCATCTATCGTCAGATGGGGCTAAACAATTTATAGGTTTACGCCAGCTTCTCCATACGTTTACACTTAATACATTTGTAAATAAGATCATTGTAGTTCATAGTTTGCATTATAATTGCAACGTGTTCCACAGTTCGAATTTGGTTAACATCTGTCCCCAAAACCAGCTCAATAATTGTCACCGCATCCGATGTATATATATTCATACATGCAAATAATTCAGTGGAGAAGCAATTAAGTTTTAGTCAATGTATCATAATAAGGGATATAAAGCACTACAATAATATATTCATGCACGCATTTCTACACACATATTTCTAATTAAAGAAAACAAAAATATATAAAAGTTGTATCCCGATTTGACTGTAACTTATATCGTAAGTGATAGAAATCGTATAAATATTTAATGATCAAATATACACAATATTGAATATCTAGTTATAATAGACTTTTATACCGTTTTTGGGTTGAAGCTTTCGGAAGTTCTTGATCAGTGGACGTGCCCGGTAGTCCTGCAATCGCCAAAGCTTAATGATATAACTTAATGAGAGGGAAACATCTTCCCTGAACACCGTCCAAGTGACTGATTCAGCGCAGTTAGGAGTGGTCAATGAGCCTGTAATAAACTGGAATGTATATAATTAACGTAATAATTTAATTGATAATTTTTAATTCGTACCTTTATATGTGTAAAATTTACTAGTATCAATATTGCCCAGCAACTCTTTTACACTTAATCGATCATTGACCATCGCGTAGGATTGGTATGGGATAATTTTTGGCAATACATCAAATATCCTGTTGATTGCATTATTTTCCAAACCAATCACAGCATTAATCATGACTGCCAGAACTGCAAGACCATTCGGTAGCTGAGCGGCTTCGTCTATACTCTTATCGGAATACCTGGCATTTTTGTGAACAATGTGCATCTCTGCATGGAAGCGTTTGCTATTGAAGGCATGCTCGGATCCCCTGGTATCGAGGGAACCCCAATGAAAGTGCACAAATTGAACCTGGAATTTATCTTTCATCAATCCACCCCTAACATACGCGGGAGCTTTGTTGGGCGCCAATTCCATTTCAACTGTGGTGATTACGTTACTTAAACAGGAAAACTTAATTAGATTAAATTACACCACGCACCTGTATGACCGTTATTTTTCACTTTTAACGGCGTCTTCAGTGGTAAATCGTAGTTTCCAAAATGTATGCGGGGTAGGATTTTCTTGATGGCCTGTGGAATAGGTTACAAGAGATTGCTTTCCAAGATTGCTGATTATTTATTCTTACATCATCGTATTTTAAATCAATGGGCGATTGATATTGGCCATTTCGGCATTTTCCCATCCAGTCATCACCTTGCTGGTCATAATTGAATTCCACTCCAGCCCTAATAACACTGATAATGACTGAATAATATAAACATAATGATTCAGTAATCAGTGTCCATTTATGGTCCAACTAATTATAATTATGTATAAATATGAAGGAGGAAAGGCAGAACATTGTCTTGACCCTGTACTTAAAAACTAATGTGCGTAACAGGAAGAAGGAGGCGTCGCATGTCCTTTACATATATATATTGCTTATAAGAGCTGAAAACAACAATCTTGTTATGTAATTATTTCCTTTTTGAAGAATAAGTAAAGGGTCTCTCATAGTCGACTTCGACAGTAGCCTCTCCGACTGCTTGTTCCACGGATTGGTTTTTAGTACCCTTTACGTAATTAAGGACCTATGTTTTAAATCCACTTTCTGTGGTTTAAGAACTTTAGTAGCATGTCCATATTGATATTGCCGATATCACTTAGGGAGTTCAACTGATGTTTCCCTAGAAATTTAAGTCTGCCCCTACTTAGCGCTGGGCAATGGCAGAGTTGGTGCTCCGTAGGTTCTGCCTCCTGCGAGTTTTTGCAGCTTCTGCAGAACGAGTTGTGGGGCACACCCAATCGCATGGCATGCTTGCCCATGTGCCAGTGACCCGTAACGGTGGCAGTTAGTCTGGTAATGTCCTTTCTAGAATTGCACAGGAGCTCCTCTGTGCGTTTCTTGTTGTACGTTGGCCACGTTTGTCTGGCTCTTCTGCAGCTTCCGAGCGATTTCCATCTCTCGTTTGCTAGAGCTGCAAATTGTCTGTGTATAGCGTTTTTTGATGGTGTTGAAGGATGGTCTTGCATCCTCTGGTGTGGACGTAAGCTAGGATCGCTTCCTAGCCAGTTTGTCCGCCTTCTCGTTACCTTGAAAGTCCCTGTGTCCTGGGATCCAAACGAGGGTGACTCTGTTGTGTTTTGTTGTTTCATTTATTATCTGCTTACTGTAAGCTGTGTGTTTTGTCTGACCGAGTTGAGGGCCTTAATAGCCGCTTGACTGTCGGAAAATAGCGCCACATTTGTGCTCACAAGTTCTTGTCTTAGCAGAAGTTTGACTGCTTCCCTAATTGCAAAGATCTCTGCCTGGAATACACTGGTCGACTCCGGTAGATGTAAAGACTTAGCCACTACCAGATCGGGCGATCACTTTTCCCTCAGCCCACTCATCTCTGATCGGAATTATAGTTCTATCGGTAGGAGGTTTAGTATTGTATTCAAAGCAGCTAATGGACAGTTCTTTGTATACGTGTCAGCTTGTCAATGTTGTATGCTATTATCCAAACTTGCTGATATTATTCTAGCGACAGATCCGGATTCCCTTATGTGTTTAAGCTCAAGAGTATAGCTTATACTCTTGTTATTCGTTAGTATTCGTCGCAAAATAAATTTTATTCGTAAATAATCATAGTTAAATCGTCTTGGCTGTTGCTACTGACTAAGAATATAACTTTATATGGTCGGAGATGCTTTCTTAGGTCTATTTCACTGGGTACACGGTATACAAATACTTACTTAGAAGTATTGCCAAGTACAATATCATCTTGATGATTTTTGCTAGAAAAGGAATACTTAACTGACTTGATTGGTAGCGGTCATTACTAATAAAACTCCAATAATAACTCTAATATGCATGAAAAAGAGGTAATTTCACAGATCTTATTTAACTACAACATTTTCGTCGTTTCAGCAGAATAGAAATAAGTTTCGGTTCGCAACACGATAGAAAATGTATGGCAAATATTGCTTATGTTTGTTTTTCTATCTGCTCTGTCTTTGTGCATTTCGGTAATTTTCTCTACTGAAGGAAATCTACTAGGACGGGTGAAAAATTAAAAATCAACTAAAGTAAGTAATACATAAATATGAAAATATTACGTGTAAACACAAGACTGGATATGGAATGAATGAGACCCCAAATGCTGGAGCTATCACGTTCCAACTAATCACTGCCAAAAACTGAGTGACACATGATTCGTTTTCGGATTTGAAATTCAGCGTTTTGCACATAACAATTCCGCACAGATCTCGTTTACGATATCGACAACGAAGTTTTGGCCTGCTGTGTTATGATATGCCACCACAAGCAACAACGATTTCGAGTGATGTATTTCAATAAGTCATCTAGCACAATATTTTACGAGCGCCCTGACAGTAGGAAACCCTGTGCAGGTCTTCAAAGAAAAGTATTTTCATTATAATGAGATTTAAATATATCGCTTGTAGTTGATTTTGCTTGCATCGAGAATAGGTTGCTTACGATAGTCTGGCAACACTGGCCTGCGGCTGTTGATTGCTTGTGTTTAGCGCCACAGCGACCGGAAGGCAAATCAAACATATATGAATCAAACATATATGAACGTCTTTTGGTTCGTTGTATCGTTGCCGCGGCGCAGCGACTGCGCAGCTACTGCGCAGCGACGCATCTGCTGTGCTGCATAAATTTGTTTCTTGAATATCTTCTGAGTGCAATATCCGATCTTACTGAAATTTGTAGCACACATTGAGAGTAGACTAAAGTCTCTAGCTATAAAACTGCTCTTGTTATCAGCTTTATCTAATTTTGGGCGAAGGGGCCGTGGCATCGCGAGGAAATTTTCTGGACACATTAAGCCCAAGCTTCTTATCATTGCTTTTGTTATGGTGATAGTTGCTGAGATCCACGCGTTCATACAGACGGACGGACAGACGGACAGGTGTCAATCGACTCGGCTATTGATACTGATTCAGAATATACTATATACTTTATATGGTTGGAGATGCCTCCTTCTGCCTGTTACATACATTCACACAAATTCATTATAGCCTTTTTTGCTCATTTTTAATGGGCACAGGGTATAAAAAGATTGAGTTAAATATTACAGCTCTTCACAAATATTTAAGTATGCTGGTTTTCCCTACAAGTTAAAACTTTCTTTCTGAAGATTAATATTGATTAATATTCATATTGAAAATTAATATGAATCGATATATGCTGACCTCTAAAAATCCCTTCGGCTTTAGTCGGGTGCGCTTTATAAATTTGTATATATACATTTTAGATATATTCCTTTAAGGCAAGCATAATATATCAAATGCTCAATCCCGATTATATTATATATATATATATATATATATATATATATATATATATATTATTTATATATTTTTTATACGAAATCATATAAATATTTAGTGATTAAATATACACATAATTGAACATCTGTAATATACGTTTATACCATTTCTGGGTTGAAGCTTTCTGAAGTTCTTGATCAGTGGACGTGCCCGGTAGTCCTGCAATCTCCAAAGCTTAATGAGATAACTTAATGAGAGGGAAACATCTTCCTTGAACACCGTCCAAGTGACTGATTCAGCGCAGTTAGGAGTGGTCAATGAGCCTGCAATAAACTCGTATGTATATAATGACGTAATAATTAAGGCAATAATTGATAATTTTCAATTGGTACCTTTATATGTGTAAAATTTACTAGTATCAATATTGCCCAGCAACTCTTTTATAGTTAATCGATCATTGACCATCGCATAGGATTGGTATGGGATAATTTTTGGCAATACATCAAATATCCTGTTGATTGCATTATGTTCCCAACCAATCACAGCTTTAATCATGACTGCCAGAACGGCAAGACCATTCGGAAGCTGAGTGGCCTCATCTATACTCTTACCGGAATACCTGGCATTTTTGTGAACAATGTGCATCTCTGCATGAAAGCGTTTGCTATTGAAGGCATGCTCAGATCCCCTGGTATCGAGGGAACCCCAGTGAAAGTGTACAGAATGTACCTCGAATTTATCTTTCATCAATCCACCCCTAATATATGCGGGAGCTTTGTTGGACGCCAGTTTAATATCAACTGTGGTAAATATGTTAATTAGACAGGAAAACTTAATAAGCTTAAATTACGCCACGCACCTGTATGACCGTTATTTTTCACTATTAACGGCGTCCTGAGTGGTAAATCGTAGTTTCCAAAATGTATGCGGGGTAGGAATTTCTTAATGGCCTGTGGAATAGGTTACAAGAGATTGCTTTCCAAGATTGCTGATTATTTATTCTTACATCATCGTATTTTAAATCAATGGGCGATTGATATTGGCCATTTCGGCATTTTCCCATCCAGTCATCACCTTGCTGGTCATAGTTGAACTCCATTCCAGCCCTAATTACACTAATAATGACTGAATAATAGAAACATAATGATACAGTGATGAGTTTCCATTTATTTTCCAACTTTATATAATTATGTATGTATATGAAGGAGAATAGACAGAACATTGTCTTGACTCTGTATTTTAAAACAAATGTGGGTAACAAGCAGAAGGATGCGTCGCAAGTCCTTTACATACATAAAGTATATATATTTCTTATAAGAGCTAAAAATTGAGCTGAGCTACGTCCTCGGAAGTCAAAAAGAAATTAAGCTATTATCGAAACTTGCTGATATTATTTTATTTATTTATTGGTTAGTATTAGTCGCAAAATAAATTTTAATCATAAATAATCATAGATAAATCGTCTTGGCTGTTGCTACTGATTAAGAATATAACTTTATTTGGTCGGAGATGCTTCCTTTTGCCTATTTCACTGGGTACACGGTATACAAATACTTACTTAGAAGTATTGTCAAGTGCAATATCATGTTGAAGTTATTTGCTAGAAACCGAATACTTAACTGACTTGAGTGATAGCAGTCAATACTGATAAAGCTCCAATAATAACTCTAATATGCATGAAAAAGAGGTAATTTCACAGATGTTATTTAACTGCTGTTGAAAGTGATTCAAATGTTATAATACCGGTTATCGCATGTTATGTTACTCAATTTAAATATATTTATTTGTACCTATACATTGTAAAGTCTAAATATATATTACTGCATGCGTTGATAATCAATACTCAAAACATCCATAATTACCGATACATTGTCTGATCTTAATGCGCTTTATTATCCAAAAATATAATGTTATGTGTTATCACAAAGCAAATAACCTATAGAGGACCCATCCCATACAATGCAAGTGTTTAGCTGAATTGGTTTGGATGGCGTCCACGGCTCGGGGAAATTCCCAATATGGCGGCCAAAGGTACTCTTTGGACGGCATCGTTTCAGTTGGCGTACAGAGCTCATTGCGAACACAGCTAAGCGATAGCGGACAACACCGTGTCGCGACGCTTGCTGTGATATTTTTATAGCCTGTGCCCATTAAAAATGGGCAAAAAAGGCTATAATGAATTTGTGTGAATGTATGTAACAGGGAGAAGGAAGCATCTCCGACCATATAAAGTATTTATATTCTTAATCAGTATCAATAGCCGAGTCGATTGACACCTGTCCGTCTGTCTGTCCGTCCGTCTGTCCGTCTGTCCGTCCGTCTGTATGAACGCGTGGATCTCAGCAACTATAAGAGCTAGAGACTTCAAATTTTGAATGTAGGCTCCTGAATACCATACGCAGATCAAGTTTATTTTCAATTTTCGATATCATGTCTCGTTGGTTTCAAAATTAGAAAAATCACCATAACATAAGCAATGTTAAAGATAGAAACTTGAGATTTGGCACACATGATAAAAAGCTTGAGCTTAATGTGTCCTGAAAATTTCATCGCGATGCCACGCCCCCTTCGCCCATAACTCGAAAAAGCTGATAACACGAGCAGTTTAATAGCTAGAGACTTGAGATTTGGCACACATGGCAAGTATCCTACTCTCAATGTGTGCTACAAATTTCAGTACGATCGGATATTGAACTCAAAAGTTATTCAAGAATCAAATTTATGCAGATGCGTCGCAGCGCAGTAGCAGCGCAGTCGTTGCGTCGCGCCGACGACATAATGAACGAAAATACGCGTTTGGTCATGTATGTTTGATTTGCATTTCTTTTGCTTTGGCGCTAAACATAAACAATCAATAGCCGCAGTCCAGTGTTGCCAGACTATCGCAAGCTACCTACTCTCGATGCAAGCAAAATCGACTTCAAGCGATATATTTAAATCCCATTATAATGAAAATACTTTTCTTTGAAGACCTGCACAGGCTATCCTACTGTCGCGCCCGCTCGACTGATCGGCTTGTTTATGTATGTATGCTTGCATATATGTGTACATTCAAGCGCATATGTATGTACGTTCGTCATGTTTGTTATTGTTTGTCAGATATTTTGCAGGCTTGCGCTGCTGATGGGCAAGGCAAGTCAGCTGAGTTTTGTTTTGATGGCGGGTGATAAGTAGAGATAATAATTTGTTTTTATTTTATTAATATATACATATTAAATTAATTATTATTATTATTATTCATTTATTAAAAATATTAATTAAATCAATTAAATACCTTAACTTAGTTAAATAATAATATTAATACCTAATTAAATACATAATAACATAATTTATTTATATTTTTAATAAATATATAATTAAAAATAATATAAAAACATGCATATATGTATATACATATATATATATACATTCAAAAATATATTATTTTTGCTATCATAATCTGTTTATCATTTTAATTTACCATAAAACATAATCAAAACAAGGTCACTGGCAATTGGACCTAATGAAAAAATATATCTCCTTTGGCCGCCATATTGGGAATTTCCCCTAACCGGGGACGCCATCCAAACCAACAGAGCTGAACGCTTTCATTGTATGGGATGGGTCCTCTATAGATTATTTGCTTAGTGGTGTTCCATTCACAACGTTCCGTTGACCACTGCTATTAAATTAATACATTTTATTCGATATATTAATGGACTCATCTCTATTATGATAATATCATCTTTAGTTTGTAGTTTTGGTTCCATATTAATTAAATGAGAATAAACTGATTTAATTTCGATATAAATCTGTCGCATACTTTTACAATATTATAGTTGTTCATTGCAGTCATTAAAATAAATACGAAAATTCGGGTCACAGATTTTTACAATCTGTTTTTCGAAAGCTTTTCGTCATTTCTTATCATAATTGTCAAAATGTAACCTTATGTATATAAAGAGGAAAATAAATTTCGGAGGAAACACATACATTGAATCATTAAACAATGTTGATAATATTAATTTAAATCGTTTTTAAGATGCTTAAACTTTAATAATATTTTCAGTTTCCGAATTAGACTTATAATATTTTTTCTTTTTTAATATTTGGCTGTAATGACCGAAATAATTTTGGCGCTTTATGTCCGAAATAGAACGGACTTATTGCCAAAACAATTTGGGCGTAATACCCATTTTTATTTTCGGACTTTTCGCTCAGAAAAACGTTTGGGTATAAGAAATAACGCTGTAAAGCCTTCCCAGCGAGCCTATCGCCAATAGCTCGCGAAAGCTTTTAGAAACATGCAAGTTGTGGACAAAAAATGGACAATGACTGAAGTTTCACTAAACATTCGTTTTAGAACATAAGAGCGAGTCAAAAACATAACGAGAGAACGCTTTAGTTTCGCTGAGCTCTCACTATAGAGCTTTTAAACGAGTTACAAGCGGACATGAACGAACTCAACGCAACATTTTCGATGTTCCGGCAGAACACAAGGGTTCGGTATAGAAAAATAAGTTTCGTCTCGCAACACGATAGAAAATGTATGGCAAATATTGTCTATTTGTGTTTTTCTTTCTGCTCTGTCTTTGTGCATTTCGGTAATTTTCTCTACTGAAGGTAATCTGCTAGGACGCGTGAAAAATTAAAAATTAACTAAAGTAAGTAATACCTATGTAAATGTATATTTAATATTATAATATAATATTACAGCTGCCCCAAACAAAGTTCTGCAATGGATGACATGGACTTGGCAGAATTCGTACTTTTTGCAAAATACACAGGACTGGATGTGGAATGAATGCGACCCCAATTGCTGGAGCTATCACGTTCCAACTAATCGCTGCCACAAACTGAGTGACACATGATTCCGGTTCGTTTTGCACATTTGAATTCCGCATTGTTCTCGTTTACGATATCGACAACGAAATTTTGATCCACACCACCACAAGCGACATCGATTTCGAGTGTTATTTGACTCATTGTAAATGAAGTGATGAAATACGTTCTCACAGATTTTTTATTAACGTTTAGTTTAATAACACGTGTAAAAGTGATCGTGTGTAATCTGATTGCATAGGTTTATGTGTTTGAATATATGTTGTATGTATGATGTATCTTAGTGTTGCGTACAGGGTATATTTTAGTCAAGCACTTTTGACTCGCTATTTCTTGGTCGTTATTATTGAAAGATTCTTGATTATAAATTAGGAAGAGGTCTATAATAGACTGGTCTGCCATTTGTGTCCTGAATATCGCGGTAATTGTTGATCAATGGAAGATCTCGTGAATCGTCCAATTTCCAAAGTTTTCTGATCTGACGTAATGGGTAGTTAACAACATTCTCGAAAACGGTCCAGGTGACTCCTTCTGCGCAATCCGGTGTGGTCAATGAACCTGCATTTAATTTAAATATGTTTTTTTTTATTAATTTATGCACAAATTTAACTTATACTTTTAAATACTCACCGTTATATGTGAAGAAAACTCCGGTGGCAATTTTGCCCATTATCTGTTCCACAGTTAAGCGACCATTAATAGTCGCATTCGATTGATATTCGACGATTCGTGGCAATTCATTAAATATTTTGTTTAACCCGGGCTGTGGCGACGAAGAATTCACGGCCCTGAGCATTATTCCCAGGACAGCAAGTCCATCCCAGAACTTACTGGCCTCGCCCACGGTCAAATTGGAATACCGTTTGTTTTTGTGAACGATGTGAGTCTCTACATCGTAACGCTCATAATTGATGGCATGCTCGGATCCGCTTCTATTGGCGGAGCCCCAATGAAAGTGAACGCTCTGTGCTTCGAAGGTACCTGGCAACAATCCACCACTTATGGCAGCACGTCTCCCATTACGGGTGGCCGGCAATACCAGGTTCGCTGTGGTGACTTTGTTATTGACGCACTAACACCCCATAGATAAAAACTTTACCACTCACCTGAGTGACCGTTGTTTACCAGATAAAGCGGAGTCTGCAGCGATCTATCGTAGTTTTGGAAACGTATGCGGTCTATGGCAACTTCTTCGGCCTGTGAAAAAGGGAATAAGATTGTTCGGAGCACAACATATAGTTTTACTTGTATTTAAATCTAACTGTCATTAAGCTTCTGTTTGCTAATGTTAAAGTAACCAGATAATCCTGTTCTGCACATTTTGGCACGCATTACATGCGCCCCAGCATTATCACCTTCTTCATATGATATTCTGCAAGTTTCTTCTTATTAGCATGAGCCGGCAAGAAATGTATTACAAATCGATTTCATTCGTACCCTTTTCCAAATTAGATTTCGCTTTGGGGTTCTTCCCCCAAAACAAAGATAATTCAGCAAAAGTTTGCAGTTGTACTTACTTCATCATTTATTAAATCAATGGGTGATTGCATTACACCATCTCTGCACGTTCCTGTCCAGTCATCACCTTGTTCGTCATAGTTATACTCTCCAGCATCCCGCTCAGTTGCTTCATCAGCCCTTATGTCACTGAGATACTCATTAGAAAATTCTGAAAAAAATATAAGAAATTACAATCTAAATGAGAGTTGAGGCCATGAAATTTAAAAGCGTACGAATTGTTGCCTGCAAACTGGCAAAACCAATGGACGATAGCAGAAGAAACTGGATTTGTAGTCCGAATCCACCATAGTTCAAGATATTCATTTTTGTTTGTCCAGCTTTAGTTCAAACTATTCCTGTAAGTCGCGATATGCACTGACTAACACTTGTAAGAAGACTGCTACAATTGTGCGATCTTGCAGAACTTTTTATAGGAACAGCGGCTTCTCCACTCCAGCTTCTGTATATACATACATAGTATATGCAGATAAGATCAATTCAGTTCGCTTGGAACATTCCTGTTGTGCCTAGTCATAAATTTGCATAATAATTGCAACGCGTTTCACAGTTTGAATTGGTTTGCCACCGGTCCCCAAACCAGCTTAATAATTGATACTAGAGCATCCGATGTAGTATGTATACATATAAAGGAACAAGTATGTATGCATAAACACACATACATAAATATGTCTATCTATTTCTAACTAGGGAGTCCACGCAGTCTATCTACTTGTTCGTCCAGGAAAGACATTTTTGCATCTGCATCGCCAAACTCTACTCTCCATTTTGACGTAATTTTGAAATCACAAAGAACATGAATATAATTTCAAATGATTAATCCGTTTTCACTCTTTTCTTTTGAATTGTTAGACTTCGGCAGGCAAACTAATAGATAATAATTATTAATTGACATCAAACGAATACGAAGTTATATTGATATTGATATTTTATGTTAATGCCTCTTCCATGTAAGTATTTTGTATCTCAAACTCTCAAAGTCAATCAGGAACAATACTACAATAGATTTAACAACTTGGTGCATCTCTAACCCTAAAAAACAATAAATAATAATATATGTTTATTATTAATTTTGTATTTGTCTGCAAACACATATTTTCTTCTTAAACATCTGCAAATAATCAATATGTACAACATGTGGGTTTCTCACTGAGCTCACTTCGTTATTTTTGTCAAATTGGCGCCTGCATATCGGCTTATGTATGGTGAAAAGTATAATAAATATAATATAAATAAATTAAACATAATATCACCGACATAATCTCGCCAAGCACAAAAATATAAAGCTTTTATTTAAAGAATTTATGTCAATTTTTTACTACTTACCTAAGATCGCGCGTAATTTATAGCAACATTTAAAAAAGACTTAACGTTGCTTTAAAGATAATTAAAATATTCCAAACCCCTGCAAATCGGAGAAATATAATTTAAACGGTATTTTGTAGATGCAATCTAAACAGAAAAGTAATTCCAGAAAATGATTTATATTATTATGAAGTGTTTAGGTGAGATACCGGTTATTTCATAGTCAAAACATCAAACGACTGCAATGTTTACATGTGTTTATTTTTCGGCTGTGTTGTAAAATAACACTATGAATAAATTTATTTTATAAAGACAATAATAAATACATTAATCATAAATAAATTATATATAAATATCTTGAATCTATCCTACATGATCGATGAAATTGAAACGTGGCTACGAGTTAAATTTCTTTTGAATTGATAATATGACTTCGGTACGTTGTCATGTTAAATCGATGCATCTATCAACCGTTTCTGGAGTTAATTCTAACCAAATTATACTATTTTGTAACTTTTTAGGTTGTTTTAAATTCAACTACTATATAAACGATGATTATTATCCATAATAGTTACTGAGATCCTTGGTAGTGCGATAGAAAACAGGACGATTGTTGCGCGGCTGAAGAATGCGATAGTTGTTTTCAATTGGATTCCCCTTGGAGTCCAGCAGATTCCAGAACTTGGCCGCATCCGAGTACGAGATGGGTAAGGGGTGAGAAAATACTGTCCAAGTGACAGCCTCGTTGCAATCGGGCGTAGTCAAGGATCCCTTATAGGTATAAAAGTCACGTGTATTCAAATCACCCAGCAACTGACCCAGCGTAATGGATCCGGGAAGCTCCGCTTCAGCTTTATAGTCAATCACATTTGGTAGTTCAGAGTAGATCTTATTTAGGCCTGGATATATGCGATCCTGAACCTATGGAAAAAAACATTAATTATGTAATAGATTTCTCGGGTAGCATGGCTGAAAACCATACGTTAACTATCTTGAACATAATGCCCAGCACGGCGATGCCATCGGGGTATTTCAAGGCTTCTGCGACATCTTCGTATTTCGTATTCCTATGCACGATATGCATTTCTATATCATAACGCTTGCTGTCTACCAGATGCTCAGCGCCCCGTGAATTAGGGGATCCCCAATGGAAATGCACCCCCTCGGCAACATATTGTCCCTTGAGAAGGCCTCCTGTGATAAATGGTCTCTGTCCGTTACGTGTCTTCGGTATGGCCATGTCGACTGCAATTGATAATTTGTAATTAAATTAAATTAAATTATTATCTATAAGTATTGATACTTGCCGGTATATCCCTTATTATACAATGTCAGCGGTCCATTGAGCCTCACGTCATAGTTGCCAAAGAAAATGCGTGGCAACGGCATGATGAGCGACTGAAGAAAGCATAAAATTAAAGCAAGTCTTTGAAACAATTTCTTAGTTTTCCCCATCACTCCTAACTCGAGGCAGCTCAGTCTAAAAGTGAAAACTAGCGAAAAATTGATGCAAATTGTGCCATTCGGAAGTAATTTCTTAAAATGTAACCAGCACCATTTATCAAATTAGCCTCCATCGTTTGCAATGCCAACAGCGGATATTACGGTATGATGTCGTAGTTACTACTACATTGAGGGGGAACCACCGCTCAATGATTATCTGACATGTGGTAATCCCATTTTAATTTGCGCTTCTCGCAGTTGCTTTGCACTCAATTAATCACATTGTTATTGTGCCATTGTTTTGATATTCGAATAAAGAGCGATCGAATAGAGATCGACAGATTTCCAAAAAGTTTAAAACAATTTGCTTTTAAGATTCCTATCTACTTAGAAACAAATGTTTGAAATTTAAATTCAAATTTATCAAGTTGTAAAATGTAATTAAAAACTATCAAAGAATGATATATGCAATTTATTTGAATTTAATTTATTTAATATGCTATGCTCATCATCTTAGATCGCACCTATTTATGTATCTACTTACAGTATCCATCGAGAGCCTAATAGGAGTCTGTCGTCGACCGGTCGCACAAGTTCCCTCCCAATCGATGCCATTTTGCTCAAATGTCCAGTCAGAATTCACGCTTCCCGTATCACTATCAATACCTAAGTATAGGAAGATCGAAAGCAAATTTAAGAAATCGATTTAAAAGTTTAATTTCACTTTCTGCCATGAATTCAAATGTAAATTTTGTTTTCCGCTTCTTGACTTGACTGATATACATATGAATATTTGAATATGTATATTTTTTTTTGTATTAACGATTTCTCTCATGGCATTAAATAATATGTTTTAACGGTTTTCGACGAGGTTCTGTCAGTGTATTACCATTTTGTATCGGATTGTAAGCTAGTGGTAGCAATAGAAAGAGTTTTTGGAATAGGCTTGCAGGCATTATACTAGCTACGTTTTTATTAAATATTTAAATAGTTTTTATTTTATAAAATATAAGTGCAACCGTTTTGTATTCGAATATTTCTTGTGGAACTTGTGGTAACTTTGGCTGCTGCGGCAACCGCTCGAACACAACTGAAGTGCCTCCAAAATCATGGTTCAACTTTTATACCAAGAGTTCGCTGCGCGCAGTCGCAGCATTTGTTGATGCCCCACTGACAACACAGCAATCCAATCCCATTATTATCGTTGTGGTGCCAATGATTGGATACCATTGTTGGCTGAAAGAAACTTCTAAAAGTCCACAAGATGTCGTCAAACCATCTGAATTAATATTTTGTTTTGTACCTAGATCAGATATAGTATCTTTCATTCAAATTAAAAGGCAGCCAAGTAATATAATTACCATATGCAAGAATTATCTTTAAAAACTTAAAACTGATCGACTGGAAAATACACTGCATCCAAGAAACACAGGGAATTTAGTATGGAAAGTGATTATTTTTCGACATTTAAATATGACATGTATTATGAAGCATAGAAATAAAAGGGTTTCTAAATCTAAAATAAAAGCTATAATTTATGCAAAACGTTAAGTCGCCAACACAACGTCGAACGATCTAAGCAAGTCGAGCCCCCTTTTTTTAGTAAGTATGCTAATTTTGTGATTCATAAATTAACAAATTCAAAGTGGTCATAATTCTAAAGTATCCGTTAAATAACATTTCGGGGTTTCATTCGCTTTTTACTTTGCATTTACATATGGAAATAACTTTTGTTGGCAGCAAGTCGAAATTGGGGATAAATTAAGTTGAATTATAAAAAGTCTAGTTTCTGATTGCAACTAACTTGAACTAAGAATCTTTTGTATATTTCAGGCTAAATTGACAGTTTTGAAATACCCCTTTTAGCCTTTATCAAAAGTGTCTTGCAGAAGAAGATACAGGTTTGGAAAGCTTGACTGTATTTGTATTCTTAAACACAGTTGTTTTATTAGCATGCATATAAATGCCGTATTAAGTTTTAACTACTTTTTAATCCATATAGTATTTGTTTTGTGTCCCATGCGAGAAAGTTGCCCGAATGCATGTAATTGCAAGTAAAATCGTACTTCGAAATTAGTTGTATTATCTTGAGAGCGACACGAATTTAAAACTCAAAAGTTCTTTCAGAAACTTAGTGTTTTGCTTATTGAAAAGCATGAAAAGGATAAGGTGCATTGTCTATGTGTTTAATGTCTTATTTATGTTGTTACACGGTATTTTCTATTCGATCACTATCGACTGTTGCCTTTTAGGTAATTAATTCGATTTCTTAACTATTATGAAGCGAATGCATCTGCTTTTATCACATTCATATCAGCTTACAGATTGGGCGTCTTAAAGAATTTATTAAATTTCTATCGCCTAGTTTTAATTCAGCCAGATATGAAATAGTTTCTATACAAGATTTATTATTTTATGTTGAGTAGCATTAACAATAATGGTATCATCAAAATGTTCATTTTTTAAGGCTGCGTATACTTATGTATGTATATGCTAATATATTGTATATTTATATTTATATTGTATTTGCATTCCTCCTTTTTATATTATTATAATAATAAAAAATAGTGTATTCACATATTATTCCAAATGAAGAATACAGGTATTTAAATCAGTTTTGTGATATTTTCCTTCTAATTCTATAACAACGCCATTTAGACTAATCACAGTTTAGTGCAGTCTGTGCACAACTGTTTTTAAACTCGAACAGCTCCCGCTAAGTCATTCTCTTTGTTGAATAATGGGACAATAAGTTTGGCCAATTGTCTTGTTAGCACTAGAGTTCCGTGGCAAAGTAGATCTGTGTGTTGGGTCAGAAATCTCCGACTGCATGCGAAATGAACTCAAACTGACGATCCATGCTGCCATCAACGTCTAGTGTATCGTCAATGAAGTGCATTTCGACATGCTCCTGGAACGCCTTAAACGACACTTGGCTGGAATACAATTTGCCACACATGGGACAAGTCTTGTCTATGGCATCAGCCTTTAGTTTTTCTTGTATAATATTAAGACGGGACGGTGTCACGATCGGTATTGTTGCGTGTCCATTAACGGCGTCGTGCGATTGACTTGTCGTATGCTCGTTGTGATATCGTTTGAGCTCATTGCTCAGTCTGTCCTCTGTTTCCAAGCTCTTATCCGCCATTTCCGGTTTGCTTGCAGCTTTCTTCGCACAGTCGGGACAGGGCTGGAGCGCTGTGGTGCGATAAGAGAGTTATCAGCAATTATATTAAAACGGAGTAAATAGAAAATGTCTGTTATACCGAAACGAGTCTTCAGCTGAATGAGTGCAGTGTTAAGTGCCTGCTGTTGCTTCATGGCCTCACGACGCAAATCTTGTAATCCTTCCATGCATTGCTTTGCATCATTATTAGCGTCTAGCTCATTGCCAGTACTAGCGTCCTCCACTTGCAGACCATATGGGTAACCCAGTTCCTCGCTGGCATCAAAATCGTCCAGCGCGATATCTTCAAGGCTACCTTCCGAAATCATCTTTTGACGCAAGTGAGGATTTGGCGAGTGCTGGGTAAACGTTTTGGAACGAATTAAATTCTGATTGGCACCAACGACACTTCGAATATGCGACGGAATTGCTTCTTCGTCCTCATTTGGTAGCTGAGCCTGGTCCTTCGATATTTTCGACAGGCGTGACCACAATCTGCGGTTCTCATTGGATACCATGCTAATTTGATCTTCAAGCTGCTCCTTTTGGCGTTGCAGGTCGTCTACCTGTGAACGAAGCGACACAACGTCGCCAATGCAATCGGTGTTTCCTTTGTTTGTGTCATTGGCGGACGCAGTTTCCACGCTACCTTCGCGCAGACGTTGGTTTTCCTCCTCCATGCTGGAGACACGACGCTGCAACTGTATGCACCGTTCTTTCATTGTCTGCAACGCCACTTGCAATGCGTAATTCATTTTGTCTGTGGAAGTCGAACTGGAGCTGGCTACGGATGTTAATGTGACTGTGGCAGCCTTTGGTTCCATTGTGAGCCTGCAGTGCGCCAACTTTTATGTTAGTCGTATTTGTATTTCCTAGAATTCAGCTAGATTTCTTTTCTGCAGTGTTTTCATTTTCTCAATTGCAATTAGAGTTGTGTCGCTTCGTTCTGAATAAGTTCGAATGAACGGGACATTGAAACGAGCGAATTAACTTATTCAGTCAATTGTGAACTAGATCGTTCGATTTGTTCAATTTATTAGTTTAAATATAAACTTTTCAATATTATTTTATTTTTTACAGAATTAAATTAAATTGTGTGTTAATTGATTAAATTGACCGAAACAACTGAATATAAGTACCTATTCTTCAGAACAACTGAAATAAATGACCAATATCTTCGTTAATATAAACGGCTGAAGTTAATCCTTCAATTGAACTATGATGAACATCTCTAATGGCAACTAGTGTGGCCAGATCTTGAATTGACGCCACAGTTTTGAAACGGGTGGCAGCCTTGAATCACAATAAAATACAATTCGAAAAATGGTGTCACAAAAGAGATAACTATCTTTTGTTGGACTTTGTTTAAATTTGCAGATAAAGACTTTCAATTTTGCGTCGTTTTTTAGATAAGAATTAATACAAATTATCCGCTCGAGGGGTGACGAACACCCAACATTAATTAAAAAGATCACCTGTACTTAATCTAAATTAACAATAAATTTTGTCATTATATATTATTTAAATTGTGCGCCTTGTTTGGGTTTATATTTTTACTGTGCTATTTTTGTTTGCCTTTACAGTTCAGTGTAAAATTTAATGGATTCAATGGGTCGAATAGCCACAGCTATCGATACCAATTCAGATGTTCCAATCTTCGCAAATAATTAAATGATAGATTCAATATCATATTGCTGATTTTTGTTTGATTGTTTATTTAGTTGTTAGTAGGAGAGGGCAACGATTAGCACATTGTTTCTTTGGCGGCATGTTCTGGAACTGGTCAAAACGATCGTTGATCGATAGTCCTATCTATTGAATCAAATGGTTATCGGCTGCCTCCACGAATACAGGTTTGTGTTTCAAAGCTATCGTCAGCTGGCCGTTGCAGTAATGTTGTACGGGAGATGTTTACTTAATCATTATTTTAAATATAAAAGAAAAGTTATTCGCAACTTTTCGGAAGTTGGAAGGCGATGTATTGCAACCTGCCAGTCACCCAAAGTGCTGTTTTTTGGTACCGACCACTTTTCATTGCCCAGTTTACAGAAATTGCACCAAAACAAAGTAGACGTCGGCGTCGTTACTTCCTTCAAGAGTCCCGCAAACTGTGTCCGAAACTACGCCGAGCAGCAAACGCTTCCTCTACTTCGATGGCCAATAACGGCGGAACAGTGTTCGTCCTACGAGCTGGGCGTGGTCGTCTCCTTCGGTCATCTGATACCGTTGCACATTATAAATGCATTTCCCAGCGGAATCATCAATGTTCATGCCAGTTTGCTTCCTCGCTGGCGCGGAGCAGCTCCCATAATCTACGCGATAATGAAGGGCGACAACAAAACGGGAGTTTCGATTATGAAGATACAACCACATCGTTTTGACGTTGGCGATGTAAGTAGAACATTAGTTGGCATCGATACCAACATAACCCTACAGAAAGTTCTTTTAGATCCTGGCGCAGCGTGAACTGTCCATTGGAAGCGATATTCATATGCCGGAGCTCCATTCCGCCCTGTCCCAATTGGGCGCTGAATTACTTTTGGATACGGTAATGCATTTGAAAGATCAGCTGGCAAACGCGACGCCACAAGACGAAACGTTAGCTAGTTTTGGTATGTATTGCAATTGATTAAAATTACTTATATAATAACCGAGCTTTCTTTTAATCTTGTAGCCCCAAAGATAACATCTCGCATTACAGAGATTGTCTGGTCTGAACAAACCGCAATTGAGCTGTATGCACGATATCGTGCTCTATATGGTTTCAAGTGCCTTACAACCAGTTTTCTGGATAAGCAAGTGCAGCTAATAGAGGTACAACAGCCACAATTTCAATTACCAGCACCTCTGCCGCCAGGACAATTTACCTTTCACCGCGGACGCAAATCTCTACTGATTGGCTGTGCTCAAGGTTCATTATTGGAAGTTAGTCAAATACGCTTAGAGGGCAAAAAACCAATGAGCGCGCCTGATTTCAACAATGGATTTCTGAAGAGAGCAGCATCGTTACAGTTTAAACGAAATAAACATGTTGCCTGTTGTTAACAAACTGCACGTTTAGGCACTTTATTGATAATATAATAATGATAGTTTAGCCCAAATTAGATGGTTTGACCTCTTTCGTTTCTGATGATTGCTGTGTGGATTTCTGCAACAGGTTTTTGGTGAACCACATTGGACGAGGCTTTTGCATTTCAACAATCCGATTGCCTTTAAGTGTCTCCGATGATTGCTCGGCTTTTTCGCCTTCGTACAACACAACAACCTCTTGTTCGATGGCCTCCACGCCAAGCTGCTCTTGTATTTTGTCCTGCATAAGCTGCGTTTCCTTGCGCACTTTGTCGTAGCAAAAGGCTGTTGAATGAGGGTCGATGTAAATGTGTTGTTATCTATTGATTAGCTCAACTTACGACACAGTACGCCCAATTCGTAGTCATGCCCGCATTTCTGACAAGATCTTAGATTCCTCTTTTCCTTTATCGGCTTCCAAACATATTCTGGAACGCCGAATTTGCGATTTAAACGCTTCTCCACACTTCGCCGATGCTTCGGCACTGCCCAAAGCATGCCATCCCCGATTATATCCTTCAGGTTAAAGCTGGATGAAGTCTGTGATGTGTTGCCGATGGGGCTGCTATGTTGTTGCACAATACATGCCAGTGCAGGTGTCTGTCCACCGTACGGTAAAAATAGGTTTTCCAAATTTCTAATTAAGTTTTTAATTGATAAAAACAAATTACGAGACATTTTTGGAGTACAATTTATGTAAATGCACAGAGATGTGTGTTATAACGAATGAATTCTATCATATGTTAAATTTATCGATTCATATATCGATATTCTTTAAATATATGGTGATATCAACTGATAGTAGATACAGTCATTTTGATTTGAATATCCATTTAAATTTCTAGAATTGTGATTATATGTAATAACATCCTGTTAATATTATAAAACCAAAAGAAAAAGACACACGACAATAAGCAAGCGCTATCGATGTTTTAATGCGCACAATGTGCACAACAGCTGTCTACCTGTACAAACATAAGTTAGCAGCTCTGGCCTTTTCTAGTCGGCGGCCTGCACAGCTGTTTTTGCATTATTACGTCAAAACAAAAATTTATGTGGCCAAAGGTTTAAGTACAAATTAAATTAAAAGCGACGCAAAATTGAAACGAATAATAGCAAAAAGCATATGAACCATAATTAGTGGAGTTCGGTTTGACGTAAAACATGTGTACGATGGTCGTGCAACAGGCGTCTTAACACACATCAAACGTATGGTATTGAAAATAAGGAGAAGTGAAGGCAATGCATGCCAAACTGTGAAACGGATATGCAATTTGTGGATGCCTTCAAGTCTTGCAGCGCACCAACGTCAAGTTCAAATTCAATGCGCTCGGCATTTGTCTTCGGCTGGCGTTCGCATTCCAACACTCGGCAGTAAACTCACCACACTGAAAGCGACGGCCGCGCAGGCGTAGCGAGCTACGTGCCCAGACAGAGGTAAAACGCGAAACACTTCGCTGAAGCTGCTGTAGCCGGACGCAAGCATCGCGCTTTGTCTGTCTCCTTAACATAGTCCCGTCGTTCGTTTCAAGTCTCAATTGTATCCCCAGCGACCGTGTGTTGTGTGTAGTGTGTGTGTGTTAGTGTCGTCTTTCTCATATTTGCATTCTGTGTGGCGTTCTCGAACACTGAACCATTATTAATAATGCTGTCAATAATTTAAATAAAATTTGTGCATGTATTATATCAACGAATTCTGTAGGCGCAAAACAGAGCTCTTTTTACGAATCGATTGCAAAGGCTTTAAGTTCATTTAACGCCAGGAACTCGTCAATAACAGTAAACAGAAAACAGTTAACAGAAAACCGTTAACCGAACCCTACCAATCCAATCCAATCCAAATCCAAATCAAAACAAAACAAAACAAAATACAGTTAACGAAATGGCCTGCTTGAGTACTTCCGGTCGCGTCGCGTGCGGTTCAAGTCGCCAACAAGCGCACAAATTCATCTGGCGATTGTTTTTGGATAACAGCTTGAAACGGCAGGGCAGCAATCTGGCGGCAACTTCCCAAGCGTCGACGTCGCCAACGTTGCAAGGACATACAACAAAGCAGTTTACACAAAATCAACAATTGGCGCGTAGTTTTCATGGATTAAACTTTGGCGCTGGCCAGGATTACCTCAGCTTATTGGTAAGTAAAAGAGACAATGACATCGCCAGCGACAGTGACAGAGGGGGGAGTGGCGGCAATAACAACAACAACAACGACAACATCAACTCGTGGTCAACTTGTTCAGCAGGCATTTAACCAAAGTGCATTGCGCATGCGCAGAGTGTTTGCCGCTAAAGCGTCTGCGTGACTTTGGCTTTTGCTGTCGTTGTGGCTCTTGTGGTTGCTTTTGCCTTGTTCGCTTTTCATTTCGCTGCAAAGTCAAAAGAAAATGAAAGTGAAATTGGTTGTTGGCCATTGCTTTTGTGCAAGTAGCGTGAAAAGCAAAACGGCTGAAGACAACACAAAAAAACAGAAACAAACCAGACATTGGAATATATTGTTGTTGCTGTTGTTGTTGTTGTGGGCGCAGCAGCAGCTGCTGCTGTTATTGTTGTTGTTGGCGGAAGCCGTCATACTCATTTATTTATTATATTTTTCTTTTTGCCTTTTCTTGCTCGTTTTTTCCCTTGCAATTTTTATCATCCACATAAGTATTTGCAAGGTGAAACATTTTTCCTCTTTTCTCTATAATAAATATTTCATCATTTTGGCAAGTCTGTCATTTGCTTAGACTTTATCTCTCTTCTTTGCCAACTAAAATTGTTGTTATGCAATGTACGTACGTATGTACATACATACATACATGTATTTACCTATTATCGTCTTGTTATTGCAACAGTTTATCAGCTGATTGTCGACGACTCCAAGCACGGCACAATGACTCTCAAACTGCCATATCAACTGTGTCGCGTATACGCACTGCATACACTTTTGGCGCGTTCTTTATGAATTTGTTTTCTCAAAAGTATACAACAGTTATTAAAATATAATTTATGTACATAATTATAATGTTACATCCTTTTAGTTAGTATAAATAATGACTTTAATGTCCTTAAATATTCTGATTTAAGCTTTGATCTGATTTTTTTCACTTTGCGTATGTTTAAAGCTTGTAAATCGCCTTAACAAAGAATAATTAGCTTTTTTACATATCTAATCACTTAAATATTGTTCAATTTACAGTTTATTTTCACTTATAGACTTTCAAAAACATTTTATTGCCAAGTTTTTTATTTATTTAACAATAAATCTAAGAGTCTAGATTAAAATAATCAAGTAATAAAGGATTCAGAAACAGATGTAGCACATTGCAAATAATAATATACTTTAATTGCTCTTCAGACATAACTAATTGGAAAAACAATAACCGATTGTATAATAAACTCGTGAATTATTCAAGAAACTACTTTCCAAAGTTCAGATCAGTAAATGATTTCTAGTTGCGATGTGAGAAAGATTTTCAAATTGTTGGAAAAAACTCAGCTAGTATTGAGCGCTATATGCATAACAAGTGCGATTCCTTTTCATTGCTTTCGACTCCATTCATTTGCCTTGAATATGTGCAGGCATAAAATAAATTAACACTAGACACAATTAGTGCATAATTGATGCTATTTTTGGTTTATTATTTTATTGCATGCAATTTTTACACGCCTGCTGACGGCCCTGGATGAGAACTTGAGGTTTGTTTTAATTGCTCCAGCAATATTTTGTGCATGGACTTGCGTTCAGTCCATGTATGCATTTATGCATGCTATAAAATGCTATGTAAATGTAATATATTTAATATTGTTAACCATTTCAAGGTCTTGCATTAAATTAGCAATACTTTCGGTACGTCTGTACTACGTATGTCTGCTCGTTTGTCTGTCTGGCTAAAAGGTCTTGGGTCTCGGATCAAGTGTCGGCAATGTGAGGTACAAACAAAAAGTCAAGTGCCCATAAAAACACACATTTTAATTGACACTTTTGACACACATTAGGGCCGCAGAGTGTAAGTTTTTAAATAGATAAAGAAAAGAAAAAATAAACTGTTTGCTATATTTGAAATTAAACTAAATGAATTATTAGAAAAAATGACAATTCCAAATTACGTACAACAAATATAACTTTGTATGCAGTTGGCGGCGAACTTAAATGTTGAATTATTTATGCATTTTCTGTTTGAAAATTTTTGGTTAAACCAAATAAAAATTCATTCAGCGCCACACACACACACACACCTGAGACACTGATACGTTCATCTAACTCTATCATAGGTAAACAATAAAAACAAAAACCAAAATACAAAAAAAAAACGCAAATAGAAAGCGCACGTCGCAGTGGCAGCGACGCCGACGTCGACAGCGACGCCAGTGACAATACTAGCCAAAAAAAAAAAAAAAAACGTTAACTAATAATACATAGTTCACAATAGTAGTAGCAACAACATCAACAACAACAACAACAACAGCAGCAACAGCAACGGAGTCATATCTATATAAGAAACTCACTTGACTTTCTTCTTCATTTCATTTGACAAGCAGCGACGCCAGCGTCGCAGTCGATTGTTGTTGTTGTCATTGTTTGGGCCAACAATGTATTGAACATACAAACAATATACAATATATTGAATGAATCTTTATCTTTTACATATATAGATATCTAGCTATGTATGCGCATCACGAAATCCATAGGGAAAGACTTAAATCAAACAGATTTGCTTTTGCATTTGTCTTAAGTTGAGTATCATGATCGGTTATTTTGAAATGATATTGGTAACAAAATTGCCCGAAACGTTGCGGTCAGTCTTAACGCTCTTATAGCCGTTGTTGTATTTTCACTTTCATTGCGAACGCGTGAAATTTGTGAAGAGTTTAACGGCTGCGTGTGAATTTGATGACAGATCGAATGACTATTGAGCAGAGATCTTTGATAGTAGTTTGCACAGCTTGAGCTGACCGGATGAGAGTATATATTCAGATATATACATATATATATATATACATATATATATATATATATATATATATATATATATAGAGTATAGGAATGAAAGCTTATTTTATTTGGCATCTCTTTTTTTTTCGCGCATTTGCTTGAAATTCTCTGGCTCCACCCGTTGAATGGATGCTCCGCGAAAGTGAAACCAATTCGAATTGCACAGTCTTTTAGACCTGTTTTCGTTTTTTTGTTTTGCGTTATTGGAGTTTTGTTTGGTTTAAATATGATCATTTCATTTTTATCTTAAATGTTTCTTTGGCTTTACTTTCAGTTTTCATCGCTGCTCGTTCGCTTGTTCTTTTTTTAGTCATATACTGTTTATTCCTATTTAGCTCGAAGTGTTTAAAGTTGAAATAACCCTAATGTTGTTCTTGAAAATGTTCCAAAATGCTCGTGGACGTTGGCAAAATGTTTCCGAAAAAATGCGTTAAAATTAGATAATAAAACAAAAGAGATTCAAGTTGAGGAAGAGGAGAAATATAATAAATAAATAAATAAATAAAAGCTCTGGCTAACAATGCTAACAACAACAATATCTGTCATAGTATATACGATGGAGCCATATCGTAAATCTTTGTCTTTGTTACCATGTCTGCATTTTCGGTTTGTCAGGCACTTTCTCTGCGGCAAATGGGAATTGCGAGTCGGGGCCAGAAAGCGAATTGACCGAAAAAGTATTTAAGGAATGCAAACAGAGTGTATTCAGTGTCATATGCAGAAATCTGTTCGTTCTGTGCATTGCAAATGCCAAAGATTAACCAATATAAATTTCAAATGCATATGCAGTATTGATCAAAACTCATAGAACTGGGATTGCGTTTTTGTATACCCCGGCAGAGGGTATTATAATTTTGAAAGAAGAATGTCTTCAAATGAAGGGAAAGTCTCCTTTCCAACCTGTCCGTCTGTATGTCTGTCTGTATGTCCGTCTACCCGTCTGCCCCTCTGTCTGTCTGTCTGTTTCTATGCAAACTAGTCTCTCGGTTTTAGCTGCAGACAGTTTATATGTCGGAATAGGCCGAATTGGGTCTCCATATCATAAAGCTGCCATAGAAACTAACGGTCAAAAATTATACTTTAATATGGCAAACTATTTTCTTGTTCGACGTACCTCAGTCAATCACACAGATTATGCATTTGGTCACTTCTTATACATCCTGACAAAATTTGATATAAATCGGACAACTATATAGAAACGATTGATCGAAGTTTAATGTCTGATTAGAAATTCGCTGTAGTTTCTTAAGATTTCACAACCAAACTTACTGATTGTGTGGTTGGAGATGTCTTTTACATGCTGACAATATTTGGTTGGAATCGGATATTAGATAACAGATCGGTTGACAATTGAATACAGGATTCTGCAAGGGTATGAAATCTTTGGCATGACAAGAATAACAAATAAGACTTGTTTGAATTTGACGGAGAGTTAGACTAGAAAGATAGGGAAAAGGCAGGGGAAAAGGTTTCGAAGTTAAGAAGAATAGAGAAGGACACGTTAGGGTGTAGAGATAATTGTCGTATAGAAGACTATAAGAGCTAGCGGATATAGAGATTCAGAGACAGATCTAGAGAGGTAAATCCAAAGTTAAAGGTGCATTATTATTAAGTTTAATTGAACAGTGTCGATTGGCAATATTTATCCGATCCCAGGCATGCCTAAGCGTCGGCAGCGACTTTCATTCACCTGCCTTACACCTGCCATTAACTTTTGCTTTTGTTGTAGTTTATCTTGTCTTATGGTCGCTTTGGGCACACATTTGGGCCTGCATTGGGTCTTGGTCGTTGGTCGTAGCCGCTTTGGCTTTTTTTCGCTTCATTTCTTTGGCTCGTACTTGCTGACCCAATTCCAAAGACGCATGCGTTTCGTTGCCGTTGTTGCTGTTGTTGTTGTTATCGCTGTTGTTGTCCTAAACTGGTTTTGTGGTTTTCGAGCCGCATTGATTGGCGGCTCTTGCGGCCAAACTGTTAACTGTTAATGATTTCGGCGTTGTTTTTCCCTCAGAAACCTTTTCGAATTTCGATTTGAAAGCGAAAGAAGCGCCGCCGTGTAACTGTAAAAAGCAAGTTTGCAGCAGCTCTTTGGACAACACAGTTATAGTTGCATAACCGCCCAGTTCCAGCTCCAGCCCCAACCCCAGTCCCAGTCTCAATCCCAATCCAAGTCAACTGCAATCAGTCAGGGAGGCTGTCTGGGAGGCCGAACCCAGCTGTCGGCCCACATTCCATCAATGTCGGTCAGCGAAGTTGGCTTTTTTCTTTAAGGCCCGATGCTTTAACAATTAACATATCATTTATTCATATAGTAGTATACTATATACATAGATATCTGAATATATCAACATACAAATGGCTGCGTGTCTTTTCCCATGTTGATTGGCTTATTTGTTTTGGCCCTTTTAGCTTGTTGACCCTGACGCGGCCACGCTAACTGCTAATTTCATCGCCTATTTTTTGTTGTTGTTTTTCTGTTTGTTTGTTTAACATTCTGTAACTTTGAATATCATCTCAAAAAACGTATATGCTTTTTCTCTTGTATTGATTGTATTGTCGCATGGACAGACTGGCGCAATTTGTTTCAAAGATTTCACTTAATTTACATTTAAAGTTGGTAAATTGTTTGCCATGAATCGACCAATGACATTTCATCATTATGCATTGACTTCCTGCTTCAACAACGGCAAACAATAACAAATAAGTATCTATGTAAATACGCTTCAAATGAAGCTTGCATTAATTTGTGGCACGCGCAACGCCCGCCCAATGCAGTTAGTTTTTTTTTTTGGATTTTCGGTTATTTTGGAATTTTGTTGTTTGTTGTTTTCGTTTTTCCTTTTGTGTGATTATATAATTCCAATTGGACGCAGGATAAACTTGAATTTTACAGGTTTTTCGGACTGCGGCGGCAACTTGTTTTTAAAAAGTCTGCATATGTTTTTATGTTTGTTTTTCGTTAAGTTTAATACCCTGTAGAATATTAAATTTATATATTGAATCTAACGACTTGCTCAATTCATATATATATATACTATACATCATAGTCGCTTCCCAAAGTTTCCTTTGTTTTAAGAAACTATTCTATTAAACGCTGACATACTTTTGCATGTATATATCACAGAATACAGGGTATCTCACAGTCTAAAATACTCGACTAGACTAGTTTGTGACTTGTTTTTGACATATCGCCGTAATAGCGATCGCTGAACTGTCCACTACTATAAATTACAAACTTATTGAATTCGCAATGCCAGAAATAAAAGCAATTTTTAAACGTGTTAACGTTTTTTCTTTTTTAATGGAGTTGCAACTGATCGCCTATTTTTCCGCTCCTATTTGTATATCTGTATCTGTAAAATACAGGAACCTAGAAAGTCTATGTAAATGACATTTTTCAAAATACTTACCGTACTAATAAACTAATAAATTTCCAAAAACACTTGAATATGTATATGCGAAAAATCTATGCAAAATTCAATGTGCATAGCTGATGTGTATTTATTGTGGGCTGGTGTACATCCTGTGTACATCAATCCCTAGACAACAACAACGACGAGCAAAGACAACAACCACGAGCAAAGATACTAACGACGAGCAGAGACAACATCAACGAGTTTAGGCAACTTAGGCGAATTCACTCTCAGGCGAATTCGCATGACGATAACCGAGCGACCAAAGAAGATCAGAGAGCGACACGCCGAAGGGAGTTGCCTCGGTTCGGCCTCTGACGTGAAAGGTTGTGAGAGCATCAGCTCAAACGACGAAAGATTACTAAGTTTCTATTCTATTAATACTTGTATTTACTCAATTATATAATAAACCCTACATATATATATATATGTATAGTCTCATTCTACATAATATTTTACCATGCTCCAAATTTATTATACAACAAAACAATCATGACGATCAACAAATGAATCACAAATGTTATCAAAGAAAACAGCAGTTGAAGGTTGAACAAAATGTGCTTGTTAATGCTTTAGAATATGTATACATATCTGTCTGTAAAGCTTAAAGAATATCTCCTTGTCAAGCATTCTAGGTCATCATTGAAATCGTTTAGCGTAACAGTCAAATTGTGAATTTATCTGTTGATTTAGGGTATTTGCAATACACAAATATACAGATGATTCCATCAGATTACCGTGACTAAATGTAACAAATTATGGTGTGTTTATGCACTTAATTCAATATTGATGAGCCTATTTTCAACGTAATGAAACCGTGACGCATGACAATGACGACATCTTGCAACGTTGCATCGTAGTATGTCGACATCACAAATCACAAATACTATCGTCAATTTGCTACGGCTGCTTCAGAAGCATTCTCAGTGTGAATACAACGAGTACTCATACAAATGCGAATATATCATATTCCAAATATCAAGTGCCGACACCACTCAACATTCACACTCACTTGAAATTCGTGCAATGTTGCGATGTTGTCGTCTCCGACAGTGTGTTATGTTAACACGCATGTTAACGACTCTCCTCCTGAAGAAGACAGCAGGGCAACAACTGTTGCTGCCTCTGTTAGCATTGTTGTTGTTGGTGTTGTTGTTGTAGCTGGTATTAGCAAAATCGAACAGAGAAAATACCACTAACCGGCCGTGATGTGGGATTTATGCAGCCAATTGTCGTCTCCCCCCTCTTTTGGCCATCTGCCTTCGCCCTGCTTCATTCCATCCACTCCTTCACAGCTTAAACGGCCTTTTGATTATGTCAGCGAAGTCCAAGACGACGACGACGACGACGACGATGACGACAAAAAAAGGGAAAGTCCAAAGTGTCGCGCTTCGTCTTCGTCTTTGTCTTCCTCTTCCATCATCATCGTCTTTGGCACGGCCCTCAACAAAACGCTGCTTGCTTTCTTGGCCGCTTTTGGCCAAAACCTTGCGGTTGGCCATTACTGTTGTTGTCAGCACTGATGTTGTTGTTGTTGTTGGTGCTGTGCCTAGCTTCCGCTTCTACAGAGCATTCGTTGTTGCCACCTGTAATTAATGATCAGTTGCATTCACTGTTAGGCAGGTGGAGTGTTCTGTGCTTGCATGGAAGATGGTCTATTAGAGATATCAAAGATATGACCATATTGGCTTATATTCAACAGTAATCGTTCCCTTATTTGCTATGCAAATTGTTGATTAGGAGTTGCTTTATGCCTTATTATACTTATATTCATTACCACATGTTTAGAATTCTGATTTTAGTTTATGTTAACGATATTTGGGAATGACGATGATATAATTGTTATTTGTTTAGTTGAAGGATGGATTTGTTCAAACTAGTAATCTCCAAATTAAATAAAAAACACTAAAATAAAGGACTTGCTGTTCTTAAGACTCAAATTAACAAAATATCTCACTTTTAGGGTCTTCCTATCTATCTATCACTTTTAAATACTTGTGTATAGTATATAAATACTAAATACTCTTAAATAACATAATAACGAGTCTGATGTTTAAGTTATAAGATACTGGTTAAATTAAATATGCTACTATATATTATAGAGAATGGAATTTGCTTCAGTTGAGTTAAAGATCTCGTTGTAATTTGTAATTTTGTCGGTTTAATCAGAAGTCTGTGTAATCTTATATATGTATGAACTTATACATAAGTAAGTATAAGTTAGGAGCACATTTGGCATTTACAAATTGATGAATGCCGACATAAGGTTCAAAGACGAGCCGCCTTAAAATGGTTAAACACTCTTTAAGTCGCAATAGAAATAGATAAATGCTGAGTATGAAATACTTTGGCAAATATGCACACTTAAAAACTACGTAGCTCCCAAATTGATATAAACAATACAAAAGTGTAAAAAATAGTTCTACTTATATCCGGCAAGAATTATCAACTACATATTGCATAGGAATCTGCTCTTTTAGCTCCCATTACTTCACTTCATCTAATTAATTATTTCCAACTCATTATTGTGTGTGTTATCCATTGAAAAAGGGGCAAATACCCTTCCCAGTCTTTTGTGAATTCTCAATGAATATAATAGCAAACAACGTACTACAATAGAAGCTGACAATAAAGCAATCAACAAAAAAAAACAACAAAAAAGATTGCAAAATGTTGCAATCGTTTGTCTGCCTTTCAATCATAATTTGCTTTCAATCAAAATTACATCAATCAGCTCACTTTGTGAATAACTCTTGTGCGCTACTTGAAAATTGTTAACACTCTTTCATTTTTGTCGTTTTATACATAGTATGTGTCATTTGTCAATATTTCAATTTGTTTTGTTTGTGGCTATTCATCATCATCAGTTTCATCTTTAATTTTCAATTGCAATCGAGCACAGATCGCTTTGAAATTCGAAATCCGTTAGATTATATCGTGGGAGCGCCCCGAGGCCCCAGTAAAAATTTCAAATAAATATAGTATATCTACAACTATATATGTTCAACATGTATTTATGCATATATGTATGTATGTGTAGTTATGTGTAGTTTTTTGTTGTATCTATAAGTTTGTTTGCTTTGCATTTTTTCCTGGTATGTGCTTGGCGCTTGTCTTTCAATTTACAGTTTACGCATCGCAGTTTTAAGTGCCGCAAATGTTTTCGAACGTTGCGCGCATATTTTACATCTACAATTTTTGTTTTCGCAACAATTAAATACAATTACTTTAATACCCTCTCTCTGCGCGAAAATCGGCAGTAATGAATGAAATATATAGTCCCTAACTCGAATTAACATAATGCATAATGCAAACTCAACTGCTGGAAATACTTTAAAGAATGTTCATCACAATTCGCAATTATTATTAATGACAGGCACACACTATTTATTTTTTGTAGTAAAGTAATAATAGTTGGCGTAAAGATTCTCAAAAGAACTACTAAAAGCTGTCTTAAAATTGAATTCTATGTATTTTTTGCAATTTGTTTCTATTACCTCAATATTGGACGGTGTTAATTGAAGTTTCCCTCTATAAAGTTCAGGCATAGATCATTAAAAATTAGTTAATTGAATTAAAATTGGAAGCTATAGAAGATCGAGTCTAGTAGTTACGACATAATACAAATAAGTTTTGCGGTTGGCTGCAGTAAAATAATCTTTTAATCAATGCGTAAGTTGCTCTGGCAATTATTTTTAAAAGCCAAAAAAGTTTTTCGAACCGCATTCAGTTGGCTTAAAAGACAATCTACCGGTTGCGGTTACAGCCCAAGATAAACCTTAATGCTCTTTGGCTTACAATACGAAAATTGACAAAGGCACGGCCAAAACTTGACAATGGCAGAGGGATGACAGCGAACAGTCAACAGTCTGAAGAGCCATTAAACAATGATAGGACAATGAAAATGTTCGCGATGCAGTTGTAAAACTCCAAGGGTTACAATTTTTTTCTATCTTTTTCTTAAATATGAACTCGGTCTTTGATAAATCCGTGAGCAAAGTAAATGAAAACCCTGATATCTACAGGAGACATAATGTGATAATACTTATAGAAGTTAATTGCCTTTGTTTTTTATATTTGTTTTACTGAACTATGCATAATATCAATGTGCATACAAATATATATATTTAAATTGTTCTTTTTAAATATCTCGAATTTATTCGATTTGCCAAACTTGTTATTTCAAATGTCAATTAGGAATAAACTTATAAATGACAGTTTTGTGGGGTATTTTCTGATTTTCTATAAACTTAATTAATAGATAAGTCATAAATTGTTTTGCTCTTGCTATAATTTATTCACAATTAACCTGCGACTCATTTGAATGATAATGCTAGGAGTTTCATTATTAGTATCTTGTCACCTGCTTTTGATATTACCGCCAATGTTTCTCTTATGTTTTTTTATATAAGCAACGCATCAACTTAAATCAGTCAAAGTCCTCAGCTCGTCGCTGGCAGCCAAGTGCAACGAATAGTTTGCTTCCTCTTTGGCGTGGCATGCAACATCGAGCAGAAGAAAACGGAGGCAATTGCAGTTGTACTAGTAGCTCGACAATGCCACAATTATGGTTCAATGATTGGTATTTGTCCATTACGAAATCCTTAAGAATTGGCTTGTCTTTGGCAAATTATAGATGTGTTGCAAGTTGAACTCTGGACAGGTGTAACCCGAGGCAGACAAATGTAACTCGAAATTGGTTGGATCACCTTGCAGAGAGACTGAATAGTCGGTTGGCTGGTTTTGGGCATTGCGGCTATAAAAACCGTTTAAATAATTTATAAATCCATCAACGTATTTTGCCAACGCAAAAATAGCCACAATTAAATGCATTTTTGCACGTTTGTAGCCAAACAGAAAATATAAAGAAAAGAAATGAAATGAAATGTTTTAGTTTTTTGTTTTTTTTTTTTTATATTTAAAGTTAGCAAACAATTTTTGTCGTGGCGTGCGGAGAGGGGTGAGGGGTGAGGGGTGTTGCTTTTGTACTAATTTTAATTTAACGCACATATCGAAAATGAAAGTTTTCACGAGCTGA
>OY282581.2:9814689-9832824 GCA_958299025.2 Drosophila histrio
TTCGATCATTGTATTTGCAGGTCACAATGGCTGGTGATTACATTTTGTCGATTGCCTCGATTATGATATCGCGTCTGCGCAGCGATGATGTGACGATCGTGTTGAGTCAGGTGAGCATTATCTAAATACACCATATTTTATAATTAAGTTGATTGAACTGCAGTGCATGAAATATCAATATTAATTAATTATAAATATTACCATACAGAATTAATTACTAAATTAATGATACACACATATGCTTGGGAAAACTAATCCTGTAATCTACCGTTTTCCATGTCTTTATAGATTTAAAAGTTATGTAGGGTTTTAAAAATGAGTATTTAGCCAATTCAACCGAAAACAAGCCGATCAGTCGAGCGCGCGCGACCGTAGGAAACCCTGTGCAGGTCTTCAACAGAAAGTATTTTCATTATAATGGGAATTAAATATATCGCTTGCAGTCAATGTTGTTTGCATCGAGAGTAGGTAGCTTGCGATAGTCTGGTAACACTGGTCTGCGGCTGTTGATTGTTTATGTTTAGCGCCACAGCGGCCGAAAGGCAAATCAAACATATATGGAACGCGTCTTTTCGTTCGTTATATCGTCGCCGCGGCGCAGCGACTGCGCTGCTACTGCGCTGCGACGCATCTGCTGCGCTGCATAAATTTGTTTCTTGAATAACTTCTGGGTTCAATATCCGATCGTACTGAAATTTGTAGCACACATTATGTGTAGGATACTTACCATGTGTGCCAAATCTCAAGTCTCTAGCTATAAAACTGATCTTGTTATAAGCTTTTTCGAGTTATGAGCGAAGGGGGCGTGGCATCGCTATGAAATTTTCAAGGCACATTAAGCTCAAGCTTTTTGTCATGTGTCCCAAATCTCAAGACTCTAGCTTTAACATTGCTTATGTTATGGTGATGTTTCTAATTTTAAAACCTACGGGACTTGGTATCGAAAATTGAAAATAAACTTGTTCTGCGTATGGTATTCAGGAACCTACATTCCAAATTTGAAGTCTCTAGCTCTTATAGTTGCTGAGATCGACGCGTACATACAGACGGACGGACAGACGGACGGACAGACAGACGGACAGGTGTCAATCGACTAAGCTAATGATACTGATCAAGAATATGCATGCTTTATATGGTCGGAGATGTCTCCTTCTGTCTGTTACATTCATTCACACAAACTCATTATACCCTGTTTTGCCCATTTTTAATGGGCACAGGGCATAAAATGGCATATAGACTACAGTTTTCCGGAAATGAATTTGCCAAAACCTGTCAAGCACATACAATCAATAGTCATCGAAGCTATTCATGTATATAACTTTCAAAATGAGCTTGAGGGCAAACGGACATAAATTAAATTTTCACTTCAACAACTTTAAAATTTGAATTTCTGTCATTCAACATTTCTGATAATAAAACAAGTTGCGGCAACATTTATCTACACATCTCATTCAATTGCACAATTAGATTCGCACTATACAATAGCCTGAGATCTTTCTTCAATCGTAGATATATTACAGTTAGTTTTAAAGTTTTAATTTGTCAATTATAACCGTCATTTTTTAACAATAACAGGTTTTTGCTCTCTTTGGCAAGTATCACTTAATCCCCAGATATTTAATGTATTTTTTAGTTCCACGTAGTAATGCATATTTGATAAGTTTAGTTAATTATCTAGTCAAGCACAAATAGAGTCTAAGTGCCTAGTAGGTACCTGCTAAGCTTATTTAAAAAACAAATACTACGTTGTCAAGTATTCAGCCTAAAAGTTCCCAGTTCTTGTGTATAGTCTCAACTTTGAATTCGGTGTCAAATTTCACACGGACGTTGGGTAAACACTAAAGAGTTGCAAAAATCAAGCTGGAACAGGTAAACAGTCAATTTTAAATTTTTTTTTAAATTAAGAAAGTGGCCCGTTTTGTTCAGTGTGTACTTCTTTTTGTATCCATTATTGGAAAACTTGTTTAGTTAACGGCCACAAATCGCGGGGACCGGCTACGTTTTTACTTCCTGTAACCCTGGAATAATCCAAGGCAAAGGCGAAGGGCATCCAATCGCGAGTTCATGCAACGTACATAAAGGCAGCCTTCACTTTTTTCCCCTTTGTCGTAAATAGTATACTCGAACATATAATTGCATACCTGTATTGTAAATATGAACCGGCTTCCGCCTCATCTTTAGTCTGACTAGTCGGTTTTTTTTGTGGCCATGCAAATTGCATTTTCAAAATTCCTAAAATATTACGACGACTTCTCATATGATCTCAAAGTTTCGATATTTGCTAACATCGACTTAGTCATCTCACAAGATTTCACTTTCCGGTGTAAAAGTCTACTATTTGGAGCTGCCCTTAACAAAGTCTATATCACATCCCAGATGTATCAACGTTTGCACAATCTTTGAGCTGTGAGCTAATGGCTAACAATAAAAAAAATAACAAAAAAAAAAAAAATACCCGTGTACAATCTCTAACATCTTTTTGAAGGCGTGCACGACGCATGCTTAAAGATGACAAGATCGGAGGCAGAGTGTCTGGGTTGCTTCTGGCCCTATAGCAAATGTGTGGCTAATGGCAAAAAATTCAAGCTATTTACATACTCACATGAAACTATCAACGATTAGCATATCTTTTGTGTGTTTTTCGTTTTCGTTTATCAAACTACTTTCCTTAATGCTTTGTACGCTGAATTCATTAACTTTATCTTAGATATTTTAGTGAATGATACAATCTATAAAGACGAAACCAGTTCTTCATTTGAGCAAGTGAAAATATTCCAGAATATCAAAGCTGAACAAGATCACATGGAGACTTCTTTGCGGTATTCTTTAGTTTATACTGTCTTCAAAAATCCGTTCCTAACTCTACTTCAAAATATTTATTAATATATAATATTAATATTAAACTGGATATTTTATATGTATTATATGCATTTAGTTAATATCGATTCATGTGTAGTATGTGTGTGTGTATCTCTTTCGACTATTTAGCATATTCTTTTCATCTACAACGACAATATCGAATCAGAATTTTGCCATTGATATGCCAAGCACGTGTCCGAATAAATTCAACTAAATTCAACGGCTTTTAAGACGTTGTCGGCATTGAAATATTGGTAGAACGTTCGCCTGATTTGAGAATTTATGACTTTTTTTCTATAGTGTGGGTAAAACCAGTAATACTAGGATTATGAACGTATTCTGCCGCTAAATGAGTTTCAGAAAATGATAAAGTACATTTGCAGACATACAATTTCAATTATAATTAATAATTAAAATATATTGTTTTTTATTATTCAGTGAATAAGAATCATTCTCTTAATAACAAGTTCCACAGTAGATTACAGTTTCTTGTCTTTCTAATTGTGTTTGTTTCTTTTCTTTTCCATATTGAAAACTTATACTACGATACGATATATAATACAATTTGTAAAATTGCTTAAAGGAGTTGTAAATATTATGTGTATCTTTGAAATTGTTATTGTTGTTCATTTATTTCGATTAAATTAACTTGGTCTGGTATAGTATACTTGATTGGGTTGGAATTGCCAACCTTTTAGTCGTGTTGTGTTTATATTTTTTTTGGTCTAGTGTAGTGACAATCTGTAGTCGGAACAATGGGACAATTGTTTTGATTTGTAAACACTTTAACATATGTATGTCGTAACTAGTATTCAATGATACAACAAAATAAGCCAGCTGACAACAAGAGTACCACGAATGTAGAAATACCATTTGGTTATTATGGCGACACATTTTGCACGGCGATTTTAGAAGCAAATAAAATTTTTGCTCTCATTTTGCGGTCAAATGAAAAATGTGGCCGGCAGCAATGGCTGCTTAAAAGGCATGCAACTTTAATTTGTTGCTCTTCTCCTGTTGTTGTTGTTGTTGTTATTGTTAATGGTATTGGTATCGTTGTTGTTGGTATTGCTGTTGCCATGTTGCCATGTTGGTGGAATTGTCGTACGCACTTACTTATTTGTGAGCCGCATGTGTTAATTACTTAACATTGAAAGCCAAGATATTGGTTGTATTTGCTTCTAAGGCGAACTGTAAATAACGCGCATTAAACAAGCCAATTCGCTGGGATTTAGCCAAAAATATATTTATGACCGTATCGGTGTCTATGCTGTGACTCTGGCTCTTACCTTGGGCTCCTTAAGCTTCAACTATAACTACAACTACGGCTATGACTATGACTACAATGACAACTACATACATACAAATTTTCCAACACATCAGCGCCCACACAAATACATATACTAACTATAGTGTGGACGACAAAATAGTACTCTGCCAATTGTTTGTTTAACATGTTGACAACAGCCTGCGAAATTGAATGAATGAAAATACTTATGTGACTTGTTGTGCCGACTGCGAACAAAATCAAAAGTAAGCGAAGGGCGCGCCAAATCATATAAATGCCAACAAAAATGGCACCTACATATCGAGGTGCGTTTGTAGAGTAATCTAAGGTAGTCCGGCTATCATAAAAATCCGTAAAGTCGTCGCTATTTGATAACGTTCAGATTTCGTTCAATTTACTTCTTTAACTCTTTATAATTTAATTGAATTATTATACTTGGATTAATGGCTACAATCTAATAGCATATTGATGCTTCTATAGTATATAATAAAGATATATAATAAAGATCACAATGTTCATAATTTTGTATTATATTAAATATAGTTTTTAGTTAATTTTCTAATCAAACACTGTCGTTATATGTCTGTATATAAAGACTAAATAACCCTCGCGATTTAATGCTCGTTATTTTAATGTTGACCATCCTACTGAATGGCTCAACTCTCAATGAATTATTATTTACTCGATTTATTTGGCACAACTGTGTTTGCCCTTTGCATTTGAACTGTCAGCCAAGCGGAAGTCACACGCACTCATACAGTCGCATAAGCGTGAATCTGTCTAAATGGCCAAAAGGCCGCACCTAACTTTAGTATTTTCTAAAGCCACACAAAAACCTTTAAAAGAATATTTAAGCGAAGCGAACTAACTTAACATCTCTTTAAATAAATATTAAGCAACTTTACTGTTGACATAAATTAAAGGAATTTGCTGAGAAATGTATACATTTCTTTAAGCTTGTTTTAATGAATACATTTCATAAATTTATGCAAAAACAAGCCGATCAGTCGAGCGTGCGCGACATGAGGAAACCCTGTGCAGGTCTTTAAAGAAAAGTATTTAAATATATCGCTTGAAATCGATGTTTAGGTAGCTTGCAATAGTCTGGCAACACTGGACTGCGGCTGTTGATTGTTTATGCTTAGCGCCACGCGTCTTTTCATTCATTATATCGTCGGGCGGCGCAGCGACTGCGCTGCAACTGCGCCGCTACTGCGCTGCATAAATTTGTTTCTTGAATAACTTCTGAGTTCAATATCCGATCTTACTGAAATTTGTAGCACATATTGAGAGTAGGATACTTACCATGTGTGACAAATCTCAAGTCTCTAGCTATTAAACTGCTCTTGCTATCAGCTTATTCGAGTTATGGGCGAAGGGGGCGTGGCATCGCTATGAAATTTTCAGGACGCATTAAGATTAAACTTCTTATCATGTGTGCCAAGTGTCAAGTCTGTAGCCTTAACATTGCTTATGTTATGGTGATTTTTCTAATTTTAAAACAAACGGGACTTGATATCGAAAATTGAAAATAAACTTGATCTGCTTATGGTATTCAGGAACCTACATTCCAAATGTGAAGTCTCTAGCTCTCATAGTTGCTGAGATCCATGCGTTTATAGAGACGGACGGACGGGCAGACAGACTGACAGGTGTCAATCGACTCGGCTATTGATACTGATTCGGAATATATATACTTTATATGGTCGGAGTTGCCTCCTTTTGCCTGTTACATACATTCACACAAATTCATTATACCCTTTTTTGCCCATTTTTAATGGGCACAGGGTATAAAACAAGAGATATAAATAATTAAATTTTCTCTTTTTTTCTACGTTTTTCTGCTATTTATTTCGAGGGACATCAATTAATGAAATAAGTCAGATTTTTATTAAATTTTATTCAATTGTACGTGTTGAAGAACAAGTGTATAAATTTATGATTAAATAAGAAACAGGATTTTGTGAATTTATTGAAATTGAATTAAAATTATAAAATAATTGGTAAGCTCGCTAAATCGCAGATTTTCTTAAAGATTATTTATTTTATAATAAAAAATATTCAGAAACTTTAACAAATTGGTTTTTATTCCTTTTAATTGTTTGCAGATCTTAACCGATTTGGTTCAAGGCGAATTCATGCAGCTCGGCTCGAGGGAAACTGAAAATGAACGCTTTGCGCACTATCTGACCAAGACATACAGGAAGACCGCATCGTTGATTGCCAATGCGCTGAAGGCGGTAAGTTGTGGGCCATAGTAAATAAAAATGCAATTGGAATTGCAATTGCAGTTGCTGTTGCTGTTGCTGTTGGTAACGTTAACGTTGGCGCTAATGCAATTGTTGATTTGCAAATTGAGTTGCATGAGTGCGTTTGTCATTGTGCCCAATTGGACAGTTGATTGGCCGGCAATTGACTTTGAAATTTTCCTTTTTTTTTTTTATTTTTCCAGACCGCCGTCATCGCCCAGGCCGATGATAATGTCGCCGAGGTGGCATTCCAATATGGACGCAATATTGGCCTCGCCTTTCAACTGGTGGACGATATGCTCGATTTTGTCTCCTCCACAGAGCAAATGGGCAAGCCAACGGCAGCCGACTTAAAACTGGGACTGGCCACAGCGCCCGTGCTCTTTGCATGCGAAAAGGTGAGATATTTTCCCCCCATGTGAATGACTTCCTCATTGCTGGGGGGGACAAAACAAACAGGCGGCGATTGACAGACAGACAGACTACGAAGTATTTCTCAAATAGTTACTGCATTGCCTGTTTGTCCAGATCTGTGTTTGCATTAATAACTATGTGCATTTGCTTCATGTTGATCTTGCTGTTGATGATATCATACCATGCCGCGTGGTTGCTGCTGTGGTGGGTGTGGATCGAGGCATCGCGTGCCATCAAATGCGTTTGTAAGGCAATTTCGCATCAACATCCACATCCATTGTTAGTTTATTATGCACCTCGCGATAAATGTGAGCGTGCAGTGCGTTTTAAGCAGCAGTTAGTCAGTCAATCAACTGAATAGTGAAAACTAAGTAACCATATAAACTTGTAGTAAGTGTGGGCATACCATAAGGCCACAGACACTTTATTGACGAGTTCGTTCGTACGCATGCCAAAAACCACCCAGGGGACACTTGTATACGATACGTAATACTGGTTTAAACGTTTTATTTCAATCAATCCTAATTTGTATCTTGCAGTATCCGGAGCTGAATCCCATGGTAATGCGTCGCTTTAGCGAACCAGGCGATGTGGAGCGTGCCTTTGAGCTGGTGCACAAGTCACATGGACTCGAACAGACCCGTTTTCTGGCCAAGAAGCACTGCAATGAGGCGATACGGCTGGCAGGCGAGCTGACGGAGTCGCCCTATCAAAAGGGTCTGCAGGTTGTTGCCGATCTGGTCATCAATCGCATGAAGTAGAAATGACATGCAAAAAAAAATACAAATTAAAATCTAAATACTATTATTAAGTTAGAATCAGGCAACACACACTTGATGCTAGTTAAGTCAACAAATGTGGGAGAACCAAGCGGAAATTTGTAAAAAGAAAACTAGCAAATGGTAAAAAAAACAAAAACAAAAACAAACAAGATTTATTATTTAGTTTTTAAGCATTGTTGTTGACACTGTAAATAATTGCATAAAATGTACACACAACTTTGATGGAAATCTAGTGGCAGAAATTCAATACACTGTACATTGTATTTAATTGTAATATTTGAATAAACTTTATACGCAATGTTTTTGATATTTTTACATATATGTAAATAAATCAATCAATATAGAATTGTGTTAACACCCCCATCAAATGAAAATGAAATGGGGCTGAGGTCAAATCGATAAAAAAAAATTACAATCCCCGTTTTTGATATGCAAGAAATTTCTAAAAATCGATCGGAAAAAAAAGAAGAAAATTAACTACAAAATGAAATGATTATTAGTCAATGCAACAAACGATATTTATGAAACGAGCAGAGCAAGAGCAAAGTTTATGTTAATTAAGAGAAAACCCAATTTATTTTTTATTTTATATACTTATTCGTATCTTATTTGTTCATAGGACATTTCATGCCTAAATGGTTCAATGGTCACAGCAAATGCTCTTTGCCAAAACAGACATTCAGCATAATTAATTCAAAATTAATACTTTATTCGTTAAGTTTTTTTAATTGTTTTGAAAAATAAATTCAATTGAGTTTTGAACCGTTCGTGCATGAAATGCACAGAAATTTTATATATTTTATATACATAATTAATTGTTAGTTAAAAGCATAAGGCAAATTGTAAATCAAAGAAACTAAATGTACTACTATATATGTATATGCAATACTGCCCCAAGTCTTAATTTAACAAAAACTCATATTATTTATGCCCGATACGATGCGATAATGAATAATTTTCAAATCCAAATTGCAATCTTTCAAGAAGTTAATGTAGAAATAATAGTTTTCTGTGTAAATCTGAAACAAATTGAGGGCCCTTATGCGGTTTAAAGAAACCAACGGCACCTTTACAGCCTGGTTCTACAATTCGGCTAACACTAACATTGAAATCACATGGGTGCTTGGGTAATTGGTCAGCAGAATAAATATGCAAATATGGAATATGTTCTTGATTATGCTAATTATGTTTAAAGATTATTGTGTATGAATTAAAGATGAATAAAATGCGATTTTGTTAAGCAAACAACGAAACACAAAAGAATTTATCACTCAACAGATCAATTACTCACAGATTTAATACAAGTACTGTCAAAGCTGTACAGTAAAGCAAATAGATTTAAAATCAAACAATGTGCAATGTGCAGCTATGCTCGCTCCTACAGTAAACATAGTACAGTACGATATATTGGCTAACATTTTAGTGCTGACTCAGAAGTATTGAAAAAATAAAAACTGATATCCACACGAGTATTCGGCCAGGCAAACATTGCAATGCCCAAGGCGGGAGAGTTTTGTCATGAGAACTCGTCGTGAGTAATGAAAGTCGCTTTGTTTTAACTGGATTTCGTATTTAGCTGACACAAAATCCAAGAGAGAGAGATAGAGAGAGAGGGTATCCACAGCTGGGGCCCAGCTTCGCAAACATCAACAAGTCCCCTCCTCAATTGGGTTAATGTAAACTGCGGATGGTCCGCACGCAATATTGCAAGAGCAGTTTCAGTTCAGAATGGGGAACAGCTCTACCTCTGTTCCAATATTGATAGCTTTTAGGAACTTTCCTTTTTAATGCAAAAACCTCACGAATCTGGTCAAATTGGGGCAGTCGTGCCACAATTTTACCAGAGCCCACAATGCGCGCTATAAAATAAATTTATTTTATGTCCAAGCCTCGTTAGGCTTCCAACTACCCAGCTACCCAAGGATTCAACCTCAAATGAGGCTCCCTTTCCCTCTCCCGAGACACTTCAGCTCAATTGCTGAGCGAGCAAACAAATGGAGAAATTGGGGAAATGGCATGACTGGGGGAAAAACTAGGAAAATATTTAAATGGCCAGAGCCACAGCGAGTTACGCTGAAATGAAATGCAATCCTGGCCTGACTTAACAAACAACTTCAAGGACAGACGAACCGACGCTCACGTGCAACGCCTGTGCACCGCCTGTGTACCGCCTGTGTACCGCCCCTAACCTAGACTATAAATAACTGGCTGGCTAGCGACGCTGCCTAGACAACCAAACTGGTTACGGCAGGACGAAAGTTGAGCCGTGCCTGGCACGGATTGTTGGCCAAATCGACGGCCAAATCCGACTTTGATGTCGAAGGTTTGGGTTTTAGCACGGGACTATTTCAGTAGCGCGTTATTTGTTGAACGTGGCGCTACTTCCGCTTTTCCAGGATGACAACCAGCGATGAGATGGGCACCTTCTGTCACGACCACATCCAACATCCCCTGATGTGGTGCGATGAGAAGAAGCGCCTCGTCGAGCGCAAGAATGCCGAGGAGAGCCTACGTATGTGGCGACGTCGTAAGGCTGAGGAGTGTGCTCGCAAGGAGAAGGATAAACAGGAGGTAAATACAAACATAGAAATATGCAAATATTGTCACCAGTCTGATTTCAATGTTAATTTGTCACATTCCTCTTGTGGATGTTGCAATTCTTAACAAGGGAATCACATACAATCTGCTAATTGTTCGTGTGGCAAACAAATGGATAGAAGCATAGAAGTTTACTTTTGCCGTAGACTTTGTATACTAAGTAGTATGTTTCAAATTAAGGCCGAGACGAGAAAACTCGAATCTTGCAACGAAGTAAGCTCGACCTACATACCAAATTCGATTTTATTTGACTTTGCTTAGCCTATAAACCATTTCTTTTATAAATAGTCAATTGTAGTGTGAATCATATCCCTTGACATTAATATTGTTTGCCCTGGTAAGATACTTTAAAAGTACAACTTATACAAATTATGAATCATTTTAAATAATTCGAACTAATTTGTAGCAATTGTAGTTAATTGTTAAGCAGTTTGCACAATGTAACTCAACCAAACTAGTTGAGAAGTCAAGTTTTTTGGAGAAATATATATATTTTCTGATATATATTGGAAACTGAGAGTTGCATTCTTATATTATTAAGCGTGATAAATAGATCGAAACAGTTCCAAGCAGTTTTCTGACATTTTTACAAGCGAATAATAATGCAACTGGCGATGATTTCAAAGGATTAAGCAAATTTTAATCTTTATTTGACTGAAACTAATAAAACAATTTAAGTATTGTACAACACATTGGGGTTTTAGACCCTGTACTTTAAAAGTGTACCAGGGGTATATTAAATTTATTGGTCATAACTTAATAAATGAAGGATATAAGGCTTTTTTCCAAAGCTTTAATAAGAGTGTACGTATTATTAGACATTTACCACCGAATACCATGATGTGGTAAAAGCAATTGTTGATTAAAAAAAAATATTTAATTTGTTATATATGTAAGTAAAATAACTATAAGTAGATGCTTATAGTATTGGAGTAGTCATAAACTAGAATATTTCATCCTTAAATAGCAGTATTAAGTAGATAACTTTATTGAGATTGAAAAAATAAAAGTAAAGAGCCTAAGAATGAATGCGATTCAAGCTATGTTAATTCATGAACTTATTGCAATTATATATAATTAGCAAGAAATTGCGTATAAGTACAGAGTCTAGCTAGTGAAAACTCTACAAACTCTGTTGAGTTTTCGCTATAAAATCTACCTGACGGAAAGACTTTGACTAGCTCCCACACTTCCGAGTTCAATTGAGTAGAGTTCAAAGACCTATTGCAAGCAAAATGTAATAACTTGGCCAAGTAATGGTTCAACAAACTGTTTGACAAGTTTGACTTCTCAAAATCGTAATCAAGGCGAGCATCCAAGTAGAAACAACATTGGGTTCTCAACGGGCATTCAATTCGCGTGACTCTGTCTGCGTCTGTAACTTCAATCCGAATACGAATACGAATAGGAATCCAAAACCGAATTGCGATTTAAGCGCCAAAAATGGGTGAATGAAAAGCATTTGCAACTATAACAACAACCTACAAACAAAACAAAGGTGGCAGCAGGAAACTCAGTGCACCTCAAGGGTTCGAGGGGAAGGGCCTTGTCAATTTCCGTTAATAAACGAACGGATGGGGGGGGGATGGAGTGACAGCATGAGCGTGCGAAATATAGGCTAGGCAAGGGAATCGATAAAGCATAAGCCATAATTGGGTACGCTGTTATCAACTACATATCTCTACTCTCTCTCTATATTCGTACCTTCCATTGCAGTACTACGATATGTTTCTACAGCATTGTCCCTGGGGCAGACCAGGCGGGGGAGCACCCAATATGGAGGTGCGACGTAAGGATATTACCGCAGTCGGACTGCACTCGACGCCAACAGTAGTGAGTAGTTGTTGCATCACCTGTTTTAATAATTATGTAATACGTGTCTCATACACTTTTCAGACTACAGCCCATCGCATGAACTCATTGCAACCTTGTCGCTACAATGATTACTTCTCCATGCAGAAAAAGTGTCACAAAAATCCACTGGCCGCCTATCATCACCATCATCATCATCAGCATCATCCGGGGCCGCCTCCGCCACCGGCTGCGCGTGGCCACGCCCATTCGATACATCATCTGCAGGAGAGCGGACCACGCAGCAGCACTGTGACCATCTGTGAGAGGGAGCATCCCCACAAGCCTGGTGTGAGTCTCGCCCAGAATGCCAATGGTGAGAGTCTACACATCGAACTGAAAGAGCATCCCTCAATGTCATTTCGCAATAAAGGGCACGTGGACATTGAGCTGCGGTACAAGCCGTCTCCGCCCTGTAAGGGGAAGTCGATGCTCGACAAGATTGTCGTTAACAGTGAGAACGAGCATCTGCATCTGCAGGAGAAACTGGCATCCCAGAAGAAGAAACTGCAGGCGAAACTGGAAAAGCCGGTGAGCGGCAGCTATTACGCCTTGTGGGCGTGGCGTTATTAATCATTTTTCTTGTACACTCTTGTAGCCCTGTAAGGAGCCCTGGGGCAAGGCCGGACCCGGTGGCAAGCCCTGGCGCAGTCCCAAGGAAGTAGGCAACACTTTTATGAAATCCCTGGTAAGTCACTTTTTTTTTATTAATAGTCAAAATTACCATGATAACGTCATAAACAAGGGGTTAAATCAACAATTATCAGATTATAGTATAATATTAATATTTCCATTGTATATTTATAAATTATAGATTAACCTACGTTAGTTATTATTTAAAATAATACACAATTTTAATTTATCATTTCTTTTAAACTGAATCTCTTCTAGGGCTGGACAAACAAGGAAATGCTGAAGGAGCTGGATCAGGACAATCCCGTGACTCCTGCTGAGAAGAACACATTCCGTAAATCAAGGGGATGCAAGCCGAACAAGCCACAGCGTTGTTGCGATATCTGCACCTGCACCTGTTCAGCCACGAACGCTTGCAGTCCGCTGAAACCGTCCAGAAAGATTCCAGCGGCAGCGCCACCTCCTCCACATCCGCATCCCCATCCACATCCGCATCCAGGGCCATGTGGTCTCCGTTCGCCGCCGAAGGAGTGCAAGCCCGTCAAGCTGTGCGCCCGCCTGCCCCGTGGCCATTGTACGGTCAGTACGGACAACAGCATCGCCACTCCGGATGCCAGCACGGCGAATGGCGGCGGTGTGGAGTTGGTGCCATTGTTGGCACGCAGACGCGGCCTGCATCGACCCATCAGCCTGTCCAGCACGGATGTGACGAAGAGGACACCATCGCATGATAGGTACGCACCACCCAAGCACAAGTCAAAGTCCAACAAAGAGCAGAACATCAACAACATCATCAAGAACATTAGTCACATGAAGCGGCTTCCCAAGAACTTGAACTGCAAATTCCAATGTTGCAGTTGCGATTGCGTCACCGCAGCCCCGCCCACCTGTTGCCTAAAGCGACTCACTCTGCACATACGCTAGTTTCCCAGTCCAACAGTCCATCAGTCCATCAGTCAATCAGTCAATCAGTCAATCAGTTCATCAATTAATCAGTCAGTTTCTATGTGTGTTTGTCTGTTTCCGTTTCAATCAATCAATTTATCAAGATTTTAGTATGTTTGCACTTTAGCATCTCTTTCTCTCACTGTTAATGTTACTGTTAATGTTGCTGTTACTGTTACACTTATTGTTATTGCTACTGTTAAAGTTTCTCATTTGCTTGCTCTGCCAAAAATTCCAAAAAAAAAAAACTGAGCTCAGCTTGAATTCCATTTGAGTTTATTTGAAATGCGTCATCTTTGCGTTTGTTAATGGTTTCTCTATCACTTCTTTTGGCTCATCCAGCAAGAAAATATCCATTGTAATACAAGTGAAAGTATAGCAACCAAAAGAGCAAACCCAAAAATAAAAAAAAAACAAAAAAAAAAACTCACCAAACTAACTGAACAACCAACAAACAACAAATAATTAACAATATACAAAAATCATAATACAAATCTTCTATGTACTTATTCCCGTGCAATATTCGTTCGCATAAACGAACCCAATAACAAAACCAATCGTAACCAAAAAACCAAAAAAAAACACTTATCAAATACAACAACCAACAAAAAACAACGTTGCTGCCTTTGTCATAAACAACAACAACAACAACAGGATTCAAACTGCAGCTGATATGCGTTATCTACACGATTTGAATGTACAAATATCGCAGAAACGTCGCTCGGTCAGCGTCTCGAGGCAAATGGACCGCGACCTGTGCAATCAACACTTCAACACATTCGAAACATTTTGGGGAAGACCCGGCCATGGAGCCCCTTCTGGTGATAAGATAAACAAATTGAAATTGGATAATTTACTCTATGGCCCACCAGAAACACCGTAAGACTCGAGCAAAAACGAAAATATCTATTTGTCTGCATTGAATTGAATTTTGCCAACTTGCCACGTTTGTAAGTTGCACAAAGTTTTACATTCTACGGAAAAGCCAGCAAATGGAATTGTCATTGTCTGTATTTAGAAAATTGTCTAATATAATAGTTTTTATAAGCATTTAATTAGATTTTATATAAGTATATACGAATATAACAAAATTATATTCAGTTATGTGCAAAATTTCAAATATTTGAATACTCTAAATGTAAATAAAACAAATATATTAAACATACTTACATATATAAATAAATTTGCATGCAAGTTGTGCTATAAATCATATTATTGTACAGTGACTCTTAAACGGACTGACACTCGAATTATTATGGCAACTTGAGTCACAGTTCGTCTGCAACTGTTTATCATTAGACAGTCGACATCAAACCATAAAAGCTGTCTACTGAAATTCTGTTAAGTATACGACTAGTAATACAAAGGCTAATTTTAGAATCTCATTACATTGCATTCCCTTTTGCATACTGGAAGTGACTTAATCGAAGAGTTTATGTAAAAATTGTGGGTATCAGGCAAAATATAGAAATGTTTATTATCAATTACAATTTAAAATTGATACAATTGTTTTTCGGAAAAATATGTGAAAGAAATATTCTGTAAAAGTCCTTTTCAACAAAATAACAATTGAAATTTACAGGAAATTAATACACTTAAGAATTTAGACGACCTCTTGAATTTCTTTTGATTTACATAAATTTAAGTAAGAAATCAAATTAAAATCAATTTTATATAAACGAGGCTGAAATCTTGTGGTAAATCTGAACTTCAATATGATTTTGCATTAATACTAAAGTCTAATGCCCTATCTTATCATCATCATCATCCACAGAGGAACAAAAGTATGACGGACATGAAAGGTTGACAAACAGAATAATCCACACGCAGAACCCTTCAACCCTTCAACCCCCCCCCCCGTCCAACCATTCCCCTACGGGGTTGGACAGGCAGATTTTAAACTGAATATTCAGCTGCCATTAAACGATGATATCCCAAGTAGGAAAAGAGCACTCACAAATGCCAGGTCACGTTTCAGCCATTTATCTCTTTTATTCTAGTTGTATTAGAGACACTCGGATATTTTACATGCAACGTAATACAAAAACCACATATGTACATATGTATGCATGTTTGTATGTATGTGCATCTATCGTATACATATATCCATTTAAAAGTGTTCAAGTATGTATTTACGATGTACATACATACACACAGGTGTTTACGTACATTGGAATCACTGACTTATTCGCCGTCATTTTCTGATGCTATAATCATGCGTGGTCTCTAAATTCTTATCAGGTGAAAGACTTCATCTGTGCCTAGAACACAAAAGTGTAGTAGACAAAAGCAATGTGTGTGTTTTTTATTGGCAGTTCTGCTTGACTCCTTTTTGCAACGGGTATTACAAATATTATGGCAACGTAAAGTGCAGCGCATTTTCCCAATTCAATATAAATAGTACATAATATAAACTCTATATGCATATGCATTTATTATATTACAAATTTACTCGGGCGTCATTTGTATACCCTGTGCTCATTAAAATGGGCAAAAAAGGGTATAATGAATCTGTGTGAATGTGTGTAACAGGCAGAAGGAGGCATCTCCAACCCTATAAAGTATATATATTCTTAATCAGTATCAATTGCCGAGTCGATTGACACCTGTCCGTCTGTCAGTCCGTCTGTCCGTCTGTCTGTCTGTCCGTCCGTCTGTATGAACGCGTGGATCTCAGCAACTATAAGAGCTAGAGACTTCAAATTTGGAATGTAGGTTCCGGAATACCATACGCAGATCAAGTTTATTTTCATTTTTCGATATCATGCCTCGTTTGTTTTAAAATTAGAAAAATCACCATAGCATAAGCAATGTTAAAGCTAGAGATTTGTGATTTGGCACACATGATAAGAAGCTTGGGCCTAATGTGCCCAGAAAATTTCATCACGATACCACGCCCCCTTCGCCCACAATTGGAAAAAGCTGATAACAAAAGCAGTTTTATAGCTAGAGACTTGAGATTTGGCACACATGGTAAGTATCCTACTCTCAATGTGTGCTACAAATTCCAGTACAATCGGATATTGAACTCACAAGTTATTCAAGAAACTAATTTATGCAGCGCCGCTGATGCGTCGCAGCGCAGTAGCAGCGCAGTAGCAGCGCAGTAGCAGCGCAGTCGCTGCGCCGCGGTGACGATATAACGAACGAAAAGACGCGTGGCGCTGTGGCGCTAAACATAAACAATCAACAGCTGCAGTCCAGTGTTGCCAGACTATCGCAAGCTACCTACTTTCGATGCAAATCGACTTCCAGCGATATATATTTAATTCCCATTATAATGAAAATACTTTTCTTTGAAGACCTGCACAGGGTTTCCTCTTGTCGCGCCCGCTCGACTGATCGGCTTGTTTACATTGTCTTATAATTAGAACCGGTGTCCAAAGAAGTCGAGAAGCTATTTATAAACATAAAATAATATTTATATATAATTACTATAGATATATTTTATACTATAGATATATTTTTTATATATAGATATATTTAACATAAAATAATATTTATATATAATTACTATAGATATATTTTATATTGCATAGCTTAAAGAAATTAAATTTATATTAGTAATTTTGAAAAATGTTTAACTCACAGTTCTATCTGTATTTATATGAAATCGCTTGATTTAAAGGTGAGACACGGTACACCCCGCACTCAACCGATCTTAAAAATTTATATCTCAAAATTACGTGCTAATTATGTGCTAATTATGGCCAACAATCAAAAATTTTGTGCTCGAAAAAAAAACCCTTTTTTAAAAGGACGAAAATGTGGGGTACACCAAACAACAAACACACGAACTACAAATATAATATATTAATATTATATCAATTAACATGATGCTAGAATATTAAGTTAATTAGTTGCAGCAAGTTGAGAACACACACATTCAACTTTAAGGGACAATCGTAACAACAACAACATTTGTTTACATTTTTTTTTGGTATTCGCTTGTTACTCAGCAGAGAACTTGGCGCCGCTTTTCCATAGAAAAGGCGATAGCAGGCAACGAAAGAGACGACCACACATTTCAGTAACATTGTTTTGGTTGCCTTTCGTCTTTCCACGATCGTTCGTCTGTTGTGTGTATGAAACAACAACATTTTTTTTACACACTATTGTATTTTGATGTTTTGCAAAGAGAAGCTCGAATATAACGGTGTGCGGGGTGTATCGCCCATCGGCTATATCTCCCAAAATATTGAACTTTTCCGGGGTCTATCACTTTTATATTTAAGTGCTATTTATGTGCTAACATAAAAACCCAATTTGGATTTTTGTGCTAGCTCCTAAAGGCGTGGCAAGTGGAAAAGTATCGTTTGGGTATGCGGGGTGTATCGCCCATCGGCTATATCTCCCAAAATATGGAACTTTTCCGGGGTCTATCACTTTTATATTTAAGTGCTATTTACGTGCTAACATAAAAACCCAATTTGGATTTTTGTGCTAGCTCCTAAAGGCGTGGCCAGTACAAAAGTATCGTTTGGGTATGCGGGGTGTATCGCCCGTCGGTAATATC
>OY282581.2:9833024-9838024 GCA_958299025.2 Drosophila histrio
AGCTCAAGCGACGATCGTTTACTAAGTTTCTATTCTATTAATACTTGTATTTACTCAATTATATAATAAACCCTACATATATATATGTATGTATAGTCTCATTCTACATAATATTTTACCATGCTCCAAATTTATTATACAACAAAACAATCATGACGATCTACAAATGAATCACAAATGTTATCAAAGAAAACAGCAGTTGAAGGTTGAACAAAATGTGCTTGTTAATGCTTTAGAATATGTATACATATCTGTCTGTAAAGTTTAAAGAATATCTCCTTGTCAAGCATTCTAGGTCATCATTGAAATCGTTTAGCGTAACAGTCAAATTGTGAATTTATCTGTTGATTTAGGGTATTTGCAATATACAAATATACAGATGATTCCATCAGATTACCGTGACTAAATGTAACAAATTATGGTGTGCTTATGCACTTAGTTCAATATTGATGAGCCTATTTTCAACGTAATGAAACCGTGACGCATGACAATGACGACATCTTGCAACGTTGCATCGTAGTATGTTGACATCACAAATCACAAATACTATCGTCAATTTGCTACGGCTGCTTCAGAAGCATTCTCAGTGTGAATACAACGAGTACTCATACAAATGCAAATATATCATATTCCAAATATCAAGTGCCGACACTACTCAACATTCACACTCACTTGAAATTCGTGCAATGTTGCGATGTTGTCGTCTCCGACAGTGTGTTATGTTAACACGCATGTTAACGACTCTCCTCCTGAAGAAGACAGCAGGGCAACAACTGTTGCTGCCTCTGTTAGCATTGTTGTTGTTGGTGTTGTTGTTGCTGGCATTAACAAAATCGAACAGAGAAAATACCACTAACCGGCCGTGATGCGGGATTTATGCAGCCAATTGTCGTCTCCCCCTCTCTTTCGCCCTGCTTCATTCCATCCACTCCTTCACAGCTTAAACGGCCTTTTGATTATGTCAGCGAAGTCCAAGACGACGACGACGACGATGACGACAAAAAAAGGGAAAGTCCAAAGTGTCGCGCTTCGTCTTCGTCTTCGTCTTTGTCTTCCTCTTCCATCATCATCGTCTTTGGCACGGCCCTCAACAAAACGCTGCTTGCTTTCTTGGCCGCTTTTGGCCAAAACCTTGCGGTTGGCCATTACTGTTGTTGTCAGCACTGATGTTGTTGTTGTTGTTGGTGCTGTGCCTAGCTTCCGCTTCTACAGAGCATTCGTTGTTGCCACCTGTAATTAATGATCAGTTGCATTCACTGTTAGGCAGGTAAATCAATTAGAAGTCTTGACAAATAAAAGTGGAGTGTTCTGTGTTTGCATGGAAGATGGTCTCTTAGAGATATCAAAAATATGACCATATTGTCTTATATTCAACAGTAATCGTTCCCTTATTTGTTATGCAAATTGTTGATTAGGAGTTGCTTTATGCCTTATAATACTTATATTCATTCTCACATGTTTAGAATTCTGATTTTAGTTTATGTTAACGATATTTGGGAATGACGATGATATAATTGTTATTTGTTTAGTTGAAGGATGGATTTGTTCAAACTAGTAATCTCCAAATTAAATAAAAAACACTAAAATAAAGGACTTGCTGTTCTTAAGACTCAAATTAACAAAATATCTCACTTTTAGGGTCTTCCTATCTATCTATCACTTTTAAATACTTATGTATAGTATAGAAATACTAAATACTCTTAAATAACATAATAACGTGTCTGATGTTTAAGTTATAAGATACTGGTTAAATTAAATATGCTACTATATATTATAGAGAATGGAATTTGCTTCAGTTGAGTTAAAGATCTCGTTGTAATTTGTAATTTTGTCGGTTTAATCAGAAGTCTGTGTAATCTTATATATGTATGAACTTATACATAAGTAAGTATAAGTTAGGAGCACATTTGGCATTTACAAATTGATGAATGCCGACATAAGGTTCAAAGACGAGCCGCCTTAAAATGGTTAAACACTCTTTAAGTCGCAATAGAAATAGATAAATGCTGAGTATGAAATACTTTGGCAAATATGCACACTTAGAAACTACGTAGCTCCCAAATTGATATAAACAATACAAAAGTGTAAAAAATAGTTCTACTTATATCCGGCAAGAATTCTCAACTACATATTGCATAGGAATCTTCTCTTTTAGCTCCCATTACTTCACTTCATCTAATTAATTATTTCCAACTCATTATTGTGTGTGTTATCCATGCAAAGAGGGGCAAATACCCTTCCCAGTCTTTTGTGAATTCTCAATGAATATAATAGCAAACAACGTACTACAATAGAAGCTGACAATAAAGCAATCAACAAAAAAAAACAACAAAAAAGATTGCAAAATGTTGCAATCGTTTGTCTGCCTTTCAATCATAATTTGCTTTCAATCAAAATTACATCAATCAGCTCACTTTGTGAATAACTCTTGTGCGCTACTTGAAAATTGTTAACACTCTTTCAATTTTTTTCTTTTTATACCCTGTGGGGGTATATTAAGTTTGTTAAAAATATGTAACGGGCAGAAGGAAGCATGGCCGACCCAATAAAGTATATATATTCTTGATCAGCATCAATAGCCGAGTCGATATAGCCATGTCCGTCTGTCCGTCTGTCCGTCGGTCCGTCGGTCCGTCGGTCCGTCCGTATGAACGAAAGGATCTCAGAGATGGTAAGAGCAAGAAGCTTGAACTTGGTGTCCCAGCACTGGAAATTTTTGCAGGCAGATCAAGTTTATCTTTTTTTTTGGATGCCACGCCCTCTTTGCCCACAAATTAAGTAAAAGCTTATAAAGCAAGCAGTTTTGTAGCTCAAAAACCTCATACCAAGGGCAGTTTTGTAGCTAGAGACTTGAGATTTTGCACATATGATAAATATTTTGTGATCAATGTGTCCAAAAAATTTTATCACGGTGCCACGCCCCCCTTGCCTACAAAACGGAAAGGCTTATAACATGAGCAATATTACAGTAAGAGACTTGAGATTTGGCACATATGATAAGAATCTTAGGGTCAATGTGTCCAGAAAATTTAATCGCGATGCCACGCCCCCTTCGCCCTCAAATTAAGTAAAAGCTCATAAAGCAAGCAGTTTTCTAGCTCAAAAACCTCATAACAAAAGCAGTTTTGTAGCTAGAGACTTGAGATTTAGCACACATGATGAGTATCTTGAGCTCGATTTGTCCAGAAAATTTTATCACGATGCCACGCCCCCTTCGCCCACAAATTAAAAAATAAAGAATTACTAGATAATTTTATCTAGAGTGAATTTGAGCGGGTTCCTGTAGACCCACAGGGTATATTACTGTCGGGGTCCCGACTGTTCCGCTTGTTATACATAGTATGTGTCATTTGTCAATATTTCAATTTGTTTTGATTGTGGCTATTCATCAGTTTCATCTTTAATTTTCAATTGCAATCGAGCACAGATCGCTTTGAAATTCGAAATCCGTTAGATTATATCGTGGGAGCGCCCCGAGGCCCCAGTAAAAATTTCAAATAAATATAGTATATCTACAACTATATATGTTCAACATGTATTTATGCATATATGTATGTATGTGTAGTTATGTGTAGTTTTTTGTTGTATCTATAAGTTTGTTTGCTTTGCATTTTTTCCTGGTATGTGCTTGGCGCTTGTCTTTCAATTTACAGTTTACGCATCGCAGTTTTAAGTGCCGCAAATGTTTTCGAACGTTGCGCGCATATTTTACATATACAATTTTTGTTTTCGCAACAATTAAATACAATTACTTTAATACCCTCTCTCTGCGCTGAAAATCGACAATAATGAATGAAATATATAGTCGAACTAGTCCCTAACTCGAATTAACATAATGCATAATGCAAACTCAACTGCTGGAAATACTTTAAAGAATGTTCATCACAATTCGCAATTATTATTAATGACAGGCACACACTATTTTTTGTAGTAAAGTAATAATAGTTGCAGTAAAGATTCTCAAAAGAACTACTAAAAGCTGTCTTAAAATTAAATTCTATGAATTTTTTGCAATTAGTTTCTATTATTTCAATATTAGACGGTGTTAATTGAAGTTTCCCTCTATAAAATTTAGGCATAGATCATTAAAAATTAGTTAATTGAATTAAAATTGGAAGCTATAGAAGATCGAGTCTAGTAGTTACGACATAATACAAATAAGTTTTGCGGTTGGCTGCAGTAAAATAATCTTTTAATCAATGCGTAAGTTGCTCTGGCAATTATTTTTAAAAGCCAAAAAAGTTTTTCGAACCGCATTCAGTTGGCTTAAAAGACAACCTACCGGTTGCGGTTACAGCCCAAGATAAACCTTAATGCTCTTTGGCTTACAATACGAAAATTGACAAAGGCACGGCCAAAACTTGACAATGGCAGAGGGATGACAGCGAACAGTCAACAGTCTGAAGAGCCATTAAACAATGATAGGACAATGAAAATGTTCGCGATGCAGTTGTAAAACTCCAAGGGTTACAATTTTTATCTATCTTTTTCTTAAATATGAACTCGGTCTTTGATAAATCCGTGAGCAAAGTAAATGAAAACCCTGATATCTACAGGAGACATAATGTGATAATATTTATAGAAGTTAATTGCCTTTGTTTTTTATATTTGTTTTACTGAACTATGCATAATATCAATGTGCATACAAATATATATATTTAAATTGTTCTTTTTAAATATCTCGAATTTATTCGATTTGCCAAACTTGTTATTTCAAATGTCAATTAGGAATAAACTTATAAATGACAGTTTTTTGGGGTATTTTCTGATTTTCTATAAACTTAATTAATGATATTCGTAAAGTTGGGAAGATAAGACATAAATTGTTTTGCTCTTGCCATAATTTATTCACAATTAATCTGAGAGTTATTTGAATGATAATGCGAGGAGTTCCATTATTAGTATCTTGTCACCTGCTTTTGATATTACCGCCAATGTTTCTCTTATGTTTTCTTATATAAGCAACGCATCAACTTAAATCAGTCAAAGTCCTCAGCTCG